>JAJJMF010000678.1:302336-318801 GCA_022058775.1 Vitis hybrid cultivar
TTGATGAAAATGGAAAGAGAACTTAACTACCAGTATGGTAAGATTAATGTTCCTTAAAAATCTTTGACTTCTTACCAATGTTATTGGGAGTCTTTGTCAGAGAAACAATCATATCATGGTCATGAGAATCCCAACATCATATCTGAATATACAACTAAGTACCTAATAGTAATGGTGTTTCATCTTATTTCAATAATCCTAAATGAAATCCCTATCCATGCAAGTGATCAATCAATATGTGAGTAAATAAAGAACCACTCATTTAGTGGTTTTTGTGTTATGTGGTATCTTAATAATAAGCATGTTCCATATTTGAGAAAATCCAAATAAAATCAGAAAATGTGATAGGGATAAAAAATGTTGTACCATTGAAGAGCAACATCAATTGAGATTCCATTAATTATTTTTTTGAAACCAAATCACATCGTAAAGTGGTTTTTAGATTTGGAAAATATTAATTCCTATTTGGAAACAAAATAAAAGAAGAAGAATTTATCATTGTTAAATGACTAATTGTTAAGTCCACATTCTCCAGAATCCTACGACAACCTAGGTCACACACCCTTAGTAAAATAAATGAAAGCTTTATTATGACAAGATAATTTCAAGATGGAAATAAGAGAATCATAGACAATTTACTTCACTAATGTTTATTTGAAATGAAAAATAAGTCAATTTTTGCTACTCCTTTTGGTATTCCACTGGTTCCGATATCCTGGAAAAAAACATGAACCAAATTATTACACTAAGTAGATTAGTGGAAAATTGAGGGTCTCTCTCTAGTAAGAACTTGAAGTATCATGTGTTTATACCAATCTAAGGACTTTATTCCAATAGTGTTGTGTCCGGTCATTTGACCCCTTGCAGATAGTGACAATATATGTCCACCATGTTTTTTTTTTGTACACTAGTGAGAGCTTCTTCTAGAAGAAGGAGACCAATGAGTCTTTTCATGGTTCCATTTCGTCCTTGTTAAGAGCAACCTAGACCAATTCAACCCTGTATGGGAACCAACTAGGCTCATACCTATTCAATCCAATATGGAATGGTTATTAAACCAAATTTCAATTTCTTCCCCATAGAAAATGTTAGTAAAATTTAAGTAATTCATAATACTAACTCATAAAAACTAATAATACTAGCTTATGTTTTGTTATGTTAATCAGAAGATCGATTACATATTGAAGTACCTATTTGAGCAAAAAGTGGAGATGTCTTTGAATGGAGCTAGATAATATATATATTCCTTTTTTTCACATCACTTATTTTTTTAATAATTATTTGCTTTTAAAATAATATATTTCCAAATCAATTCCAAATGGTCCGACAAAAGTAAAAACTATAACTTTCAACTCTTAAATATCCTTATTTTGTAAGGTGAAACAAAGGAAAAATAGTTATCATTTTGACAAATGAAATTAAGTAAAGAGGAAAACAAATAAATAAAAAAAATAAACTTACTGGTTGAGAAGAAATGAGATTTCTTATACTAGTTGGAATTTAGATATCCCAAAGACAAACATATATAAAAAATAAAAATAAAACAAAAACAAAAAACAAAATATCATGATTGATGAAAATGGAAAGAGAACTTGACTACCAGTATCCTAAGATAAATGTTCCTTCAAAATATTTGACTTCTTACCAATGTTATTGAGAGTCCTTGTTAGAGAAGCGGTCATACCATGGTCATGAGTATTCCAACATCGTATATGAATACACATATAAGTACTCAATAGTAATGGTGCTTCATCTTATCTCAATAGTCCTAAATGAAATCTCTATCCATGAAAGTGATCAAGGAGTCTATGAGTAAATGAAAACCACTAGTTTAGTGGTTTTTGAGTTATGTGATATATTAATAATAAGCATGTTCTATATTCGAGAAAACCTAAAAAAAGTCAAAACATGCAAATGTGGCAAAAATGTTGTACCTTTGAAGAACAACATCAATTGAGATTCCATTTGTTGCTTTTCTGAAACCAAACCACATCATGAAGTGGCTTCTAGATTAGGAAAATGTTAGTCCTTATTGGGAAAAAAACAAAACAAGAAAGAATTTATCTTTATTAAATCACTAGCCATTAAGTTTTGATGCTTTAGAATCATGTCACAACTTAGGTCACATGCCCTTAGTGAAATAAATGAGAACTTTGTTATGACAAGATAACTTCAAGAAAGAAAGAAGAGAATTAGAGACAATTTACTTCACTTATGTTTGTTTTAAAAAAAAGTAAATCAATTTTTGTTACTCCCTTTGGTCTTCTAGTGGTTCTTATAGCCTAGAAAAAAAACATAAAACCAATTATTATGCTAAGAAAATTAGTAAGAAATCAAGGCTCTCTCTTTGGTAAGAACTTGAGGTATACATGTCTATTCCAATGTAAAGACTATTCCAACAATGTCATGTGTTTGGTCATGTCATCTATTGCATATAGTGACAACATATTTCTCCTATAGTTAACCAATTGGCAACTGCCCCCTATGCTTCTCTTGTACACTAGTGAGAGCTTCTTCTAGAAGAGGAAGACCAAGGAGTCTTTCATGGCTCCATTTAGTCCTTGTCAAGAGAAACCTTGACCAACTCAACCCTATGTGGGAACCTACTAGTCTTGTACTCATGTGATCCAAAATAGAAGGGCTATTAAACCAACTTTCAATTCTTCCCTTCAAAAAATTTTAGTAAAATTTAACTCATTCATAATACTAACTCATAAAAACTAGTAATACTAGCTTATGTTTTGATCTATTAATTAGAACATAAATTACATATTGAATTACTTATTTACAGGTAGACGAAAAATGAGATTTTTTACACTAGTTGAAATTTAAATATCCCAAAGACAAACATATATAAAAATAAAAATAAAATAAAAATAAAATAAAAACAAAAAAGAACATGATTGATGAAAATAGAAAGAAAACTTAACTACTATTATGCTAGGATCAATGTTCCTTAAAAATATTTTACTTCATACCAATGTTATTGAGATTCCTTGTCAAAAAAACGGTCATACCATCATCATGAGTATCCCAACATAGTATCCAAATATACATCTAAGCACCCAATAACAGCGGTGTTGCCTTTGATTTCAATTGTCTTAAATGAAATCCCTATACATGTAAGTGATCCAAGTACTCTATGAGTAAATAAATAATTGAAATCTATATCCCAAAGACATATATATATATATATATATATATAATAAAAACAATTGACTATCGGTATGCTAGGATCAATGATCCTTGAAAATCTTTGACTTCTTACCAATGTTATTGAAAGTCCTTGTCAAAAAGGTGATCATACCATGGTCATGAGTATCGCAACATTATATCTGAATATACATTTGAGTACCTAATAGTAATGGTACTTCAATTGATTTCAATAGTCCTAAATGAAATCCTTAGCCATGCAAGTGATCAAGTAGTCTGTGAGTAAATATGAACCACTCATTCAGTAATTTTTGAGTTATGTGGCATATTATTAATAAGTGTGTTCAATATTTGAGAAAAAAAAATCAGAACATGCAAAAGGGATAGAAAATATTGTACCATTGAAGAGTAACATCAATTGAGATTCCATTTGTTGCTTTTTTTGAAACCAAACCACATCATGAAATGGTTTTTGGATTAGGAAAATGCTAGTCTCTATTTGGGAACATAACAAAATAAGAAAGAATTTATCATTGTTAAATTACTAACCTTTAAGTTCTAAGTCTCCAAAATCTTGCTACAACCTAGGTCGCATGCTAGTAAGGAAATAAGTGAGAACTTTGTTATGAAGAGATAATTTCTAAAAGGAAAGAAGAGAATCAGAGACAATTTACTTTACTTATTTTTCGTCTAAACTACAAATAAATCAATTTTTGTTACTCCCTTTGGTCATCCAATGGTTCCTATAACTTGAAAAAAATAAAAAATAAAACCAATTACTACGCTAAGAAGATTAGTGGGAAATTGAGGGTCTCTCATTAGTAAGAACTTGAAGTATCATGTGTCTATTCAAATGTAAAGACTTTACTCCAAGAGTATTTGTGGACCTGCATTTCACACGTGCGTCCTCATTCATTAGCGAAACTTGATTTTGATGGTGAAAAATTAGTTTTGGTAAAATCGGAGTCACCACTTATTTTATTTTATTTTGAAAGGGAAAATGAAATAAGAAAAAAACCCTAAAAAAATGACTCCATAATTTTGGGAAATGTTAGAAAGTCACATGATTATAAGATTTTTTTTTTGTTAAGAAAACTATGTAAATATGAAATCCCATGTATAGTCAATTGTATTGATATAAATCCTTGATTTTTAGGGATTTATAAGGTAGTTTCTCTTTTCATTTTTTAACAGCAACTTTATATATTTGAGCCTAGACCTGTACCTTGAATTAATTTTGAATAAATCAATCATTCTTTTTCACATGGTATCAGAGCCAAGTTTATTGGGTTTTCTTTGTTGCCTTTTGGTTTAGAATTTCTTTTTATTCCAACAATTCTTTTGTGTCTTTACTATCGGTTCTATGGTGCGTTTTTTTGTGATTTGTTATTCTCAAATTTTGTTGCTTGTCTTGTTTTCTACAAATAGATTTTGTTTTCTTTCCCTTCTTGATAATTGGGTTTTTTGAATTTTTTTCTTAGAAATCTCTTTCTTCTTCTATCCTATTCCTTTGGTTTGAAATTTCTAGGTTCACACTTTTTTTGTGATATTTTTCTCTTATTTTCTTTTCCCGTTTTCTATCATTTCTCAAAGAACTATTTGCCATGTCTGAGGTGTTCGAAGCAACCAACATGTCGACTATCCCTGCATCTAAAGCACTTACGACTCACACACAAGGTGAGCTTTCGAACATTCAAGCGGTGTATAGGTTGAGCGGGAAGAACTATTTGTAGTGGTCACAAGTGGTGTGGACCTTCTTGAAAGGAAAAGGGAAGCTGAGCCATTTGGTTGGAAAATGACCTGATCCGAGTGACCCAAAGTTTTACATTAAGGATGAGGAGGATTTGATGATAATGTCATGGTTGTGGAGTTCCATGGTTCCAAAAATCAGCAATACATGTGTGTTTTTTACCTTGATAAAAGAGATTTGGGATGCTGTGAACGAGACTTATTCCAAGCTACGTGACATGACTCAAATTTTTGAGATTAAGACAAGAGTTTCTGCTACAAGACAAGACAATCATTCTGTCACTAAATATGCTAATATTTTAAAAAGTCAATGGCAAGAATTAGATCATTATCAATGCCTCAAGATGATGTGTAGTGAGGATGCAGCCCTGCTCAAGAGATTTGTGGAGAAAGAGAAAATCTTTAAGTTTATTCCTGGCCTCAATGTGGAATATGATCAGAAACAAAGCCAAGTCTTAGGCAAGGATGAGTGATTACTACCAAAAAGTGCTATTTTGTAGACCTAATTATAATGGTTTTAAGCACCTTTGTGTAGTAATCATATTCATTTAACCCAATTAATTCATTAAGGTCCTTAGTAATTGGTTTTAACCATTTTGTGGCAAGTTTACATGTTTTTATCAGCTTATGAATCGATTCAAGCATGCCAAATGATGGAGGAGCTACTTGGACAAGTTAAAGCAAGGATTTTGGACATTTACAAGCTTGAATTTCAAGTGGAAACACGAGCACAAGCAAAGAGAAGCAAAGAGGAAAAGCAAGCAAAGTGAAGAGAAGCAAAGAGGACAGCAGCTGCAGTCTTCTTTCGCACTTTTGGAGCACTTTCCGAAGTCCATTTTTTACATTCTATATACCATTTCAAAGCTCTGGAAGTCAAGAATCCAACGCTTCAAACCGTGCACGATTTGGAGCTGAAATGAGGAAGATATGGCCTTCGGAAGCAAACTGCTCCAGGTTATGCGAAAATTTCGCATTCCACAAGGTGTTATGCGAAATTCGCATAACATTCGCATAACACAAGGTGTTATGCGAAATTCGCATAACATTCGCATAACCCATGCGTGTTGCGAATTTTGCTCTGTTTTTGCCGACTCCACTTTAGATATTTTCCTTTGTATTTTGTGATGTAATTTCCTTTCTTATCCTTGTAACTAACCAATCACAAGCTTTTGCTTTTGTAAAGACTATATAAGGGGTGGAAATCACCTCTTGAAGATATAGACGCATATATACAGAGACGGAGCCTTGCTCTGTTTTTCTCTCTTCTCCTGTTCTTTCCCGTTTCTATTTTCTTATTAGCCAAACAGCCTTTAAGGGCTTTTCCTCAGAGGATGAGTGGCTAAAACTTTTAGTTTCTCAAAGTATGGATGTTATGTGATGACTTGGATGCAATCCCATGGAAATCTCTCGCACCCGGAAGGTAAGGTAGCCGTTTTTCATTAAAGGTTCATTAATGCAAAGTTTGGTTTTTATTTCCTTTGGACAACTTCCAACGGCCAATACTTGATAAGCTTTTGGATTTCTATCCATTAGTTATCTCCTACGAGCTATTGGAAGGTGAGGTTTTCAATTCCAAGTTTTGTATTAATCCGTTAGAACCAATTTCAATGGCCATTGAAAGGTGAGTTTATCACTCGGAATGACTTTGAGTTGCCAATATTTGGTAAGCTTTTGGCTTTAGACCATTAGTTATCTCTTACGAGCCATTCAAAGGAAGTCTAAGGTGAATAACCATTGATGAAATTCACTACCATCTGTTTTGTCATTTTAAAGGATTAAAACTTGATTTGCTAAATCCATACCGGTTTGGGAAGCAAGCATCACCATAGTTGCAACCCCAATGCGAGGAGCCTATCCTGAGATTTCCAATTTGCATAAGAGCCAGAGCATAGCTATCCTATCTTTGAGAAACTTGTTTTTACACCCTTTCATTTTAGTCTTTAATGTTAGCTTAGATTAGTTTAAATCTTTCTAAAACATTTACATTTTCTTTTAAAGCTAACATCCATAAGAAAATCACCTATTTTCCTAATTTGAATATCACTTGTGTTTGCGAAAACCCTTCCCAGTGAACGATCCTAGAACCACTATGCTATAGTAGCTTGGCTACTTTAGTAATAGTATTCAAGGTATAAATTTTGTTGATACGCCTTTAAAGCTAAGCTACCATGAGTCGAATCAATGAGTTGCCATCATTGAATGAGACCATCTTTATGATTTGAGAAAAAGAAAGAAGGTGAGGGGTAATGATTGAATCCCAAGTAGTAGATGGCTCGACAATGGTCTCAAGCAGGAATTTGACAATGCTTTCCAATGGTGGATCAAATCAGGTTTCCAACTACGAGAATGGCATGGTAGATTTGTCTAGAGTAGACAACAAAGATAATCGCTAGTGCAATTACTATAAACAACCAGGCCATGAAAAGGATCATTGTTGGAAATTACATGGAAAATCGCCTAATTTTGGGAAGAAATGAAGTAGTAAAGGTAAACAACAAGGTAATTAGGGACAAACTCATCTTTCTACTACTCGACCAGGTGATGAAAGTTCCCAAGACACTGGAGAGTTCAACAAAGAAAAAACTAAGAAACTGAGAAGGTTACTGGGAACTTTGGAAAAATCCTCGGGTGCTTACTCATTGGCACTCGCAAGTAAGTCTCTTATATTTCATGCGTTAAGTGCTTCAAATATTAATTTTCCAAACTCTTAGGTCATTGACTTAGGAGCAAAAGGCTACATGACAAATTCTTCCCTCAAATTTAGTACCTATAGTCCATGCCCTAGTAATAAAAAGATTGCAACGGTTGATGGGTCGTTGACCATTGTTGCCAGTCAGGGTGAAATTAAAATCATCATTCCATAGTCTTGAAAAATGTTTTACATGTTCCTAAATTGTCTACCAATCATGGATGTTCAAGATTGAGGTGAGAACAAATAGAGGAAAAAATCGAGTGAAAATAGAGAAGCGCTTTGAAGTGGAGAAAAAGGTTTCTGAGGTTAGGTTCGAAGGCATCCATGTAGGTCCTTATATCTCAGTTATGGAGAAGGTTCTAGGGCATGCTTTTTGATTTGTGCCCAGTCAGTGTCTCAGCTGATTCGTGTCCAGCTGGTATCCTTGATTGCGGGAGTAATCAACAAAATTTATAACCCATTACACCATGAACTAGGGTAGCAAAGACAAAGCTACTATAGCATAGTGGCTCTAGGATCGTTCACTGGGATGGGTTTTCACTTCACAATTGATATTAATTCAAAGCTGAATTGGTGCCTTTTCATTTCAAGGTTAGCTTTAAAAGAAAACATAAAGATGTTTGAATGAAAAAGGTTTGGTTTTAAACTAACCAAAAAATAGTAACTGATTTTACTTACAAAGAAAAGTGTTTCTTGGAGTTTAGATCACTAGGATCAGATTCCTTGAACAAAAAGGGAGTTCCGGTCACTTGTTTATTTTCCTTGCATTGGGGATTTAACATATAGTTATTTCCCGAACTGGTTTTGTACAAATGCTTCCCATTAATGGGTTCAAACACTAAATCCCTCTCACTGATGCACCTTGCAATGACTCATACTTCTCACCTAGCACTTGCCATTCAAGGTGATCTTTAACCTTGGATTTCCCGTCAAAATCTCGCAAGAGATAACTAATGGATGTCTCCTTGGAGTCCAAAAGCTTACCAAGTGTTGGTTGTTCTAGAAAATCCTACCTTCAAACCACCTCCTAGAGGCTTGCAAGAGATAAACTAGTGCATCTCAATGGATGGAGATCACTTGCCTTATCAAGTGTTGGCCTAGGTGATTTAAAGGCATTTTAAGTTAAACTAAAAAGATAAAAACCATTAATGGGTCACACTTTCTCTTCATTAAAAACTAAAACAACAAAACTTCCAATTTATGCATGTGGAAACTTACCCAGCTTTCCTCACTCCAAGAGACGAAGAGTCTAGCCTCTCATCCTCTGAGGAAAAATTCTCAGAGTTTGATTGGCTAGAAAGAAAAAGAATGAGAAAACAAAAGCAGAGCAAGTGCTCTATATTTTACTTCCTTGCAAAACTGTACAAATGATAGATCGATATATTTTCGATATATTGTGTAAAGGAAATTACAAACTATATATAAGGGTTTATTTACCCTTTTTTCAAACTTAATAACTAAGGAATCCTATCATTGGTGGGTTACAAGGAGACTTTGGGAATTTAGACATAAAATATCTAAAGCAAAATATCCCAAAGTGTCGGTCGCAAATATCTGGAAGCTTCAGGAGAACACCGCAGCACTGTACAAAATTGTATGTGAAACTCTCTAGGTAGGCGCTATTAGAGGATTCGGATACGTCCGTCCAGAGAAGTTGAAACGCTCTCCTTTTCTATTCGGCGTCAGAATTCCGGACGTGAACATCCGGGTGGAAGTGCGCGTCAGCCGGATGCAATGGCGATAGCCGGGGTGTAAAAAATGGCGGCGCACATCCGGGTGCAAATGGCGGCAGCCGGGTGCAATTCCTACCCGGATATGTTGTCCGGATGCCCTTCGATGGTGTATCCGGACGCCTTGTCTGGGTATACTCCTTGTACGGATTCCAAAGAACTCTCCTCCATCTCAGATTTGCTTTGGTGATAAAAAAGCTATCAAAACACCAAAACTTAATATACTTTGATTAGAATTGATTGCAAAGGTCCTTAACATGCCAATTGAGTTAAAAGGTGATAACTACTACTCAAAAGTGTTTAAAAGAGTTAGTTACAAGCTATGAAATAACACTTTTTGAATAGTAATCACTTTCTTAGAGGCTTTCAAAGAGAAGGAAATCGTTTAGATTTTAGAATAGTTGAAGAAGGTTACAGATTTTTCTGAATCTCAGGGTTTCATTCAAAATTTTAGGGGTAGATCAAGAACACATTTGGTGGAAATCTATTTAAATAGTAGATGAAGATTCATTAGAATTTCAGAGTTCGTTACAAATAGAAAAACTTATTCTCTGATTGTTCTTGAAGGTATCAAAGGTAAAGGATGGGAAGTCCTAAATTTTAAATAGTAGATGAAGATTCATTAGAATTTCGGAGTTCGTTACAAATAGTCGATCTTCTCTGTGTTGAAGAGCCTTTTTCGTTCTGTCACTAGAACAAAGGAGGTGGAAGCAACGATAAAGAACAAAGTGGGGTTGGTAAGGTGGTCTAGGGATAGGTCTTATGCAAGAGTGGTTGACGAGAAGGGTCTAAGAAAATGAGCTCTCTTACCAATTGGAAATTGGCCTAGGGCTATGATTTGTGAAGGCTAAGTTTTAGTTCAAGTTTGGGGTGTTGTAGGTAAGGCTCTTGCGAGAATGATGAGGGTGAGAGGAATGATTTCCATAAACACTTTTTTCAGCTTTCAAAGGTGTATTCTTGGTGGATTCAGTTGAAAGAGCAGAGTGACTTCAAGTGCGAGAAAGGCTGGTTTCGAGATGAGTGGTTTTTAAGTTGCGAAAATGGTTACCAAGAGAAAATATAGTGGTTGTTGGAAAATATAAGAGGGGTTGGATAGAGTTACAAGGTTTCCCATTACATCTGTGGAATGATAATCAGTTATGATTCATTTTGAAGAATTGGGGAAAGGTGACAGAGGTAAATTGAGATACTTTAAAGCTTATTGATTTATCCAAGGTTAAAGTGAAGATGGAAATGAATCCAAACATGGTGTTGCTGGTGCTATTGAAGGTGATAGATGGTGCCTAAGTTTTTTACAGTTGCAGTCTCATTCATTAGAGGGGAAGGAGAAAATGTACAGAGAAAGCCCAAGTTAACTTGCTATAGAAGTGAGACGGCTTTAGTGGGGGATGACATGGTGCAAGGCCCTTCACAAGCTTTGAGGACACGTGGCAAGGCTAGGATAATTTTGAGGAACAATTGCCATCCACTCTTTCTAGTCTCTAACATTATTTCAAAATCAAATAGGCTTGTGGCGCGAGGGAATGTTTTAAAGGAAATGAAGGCCTGCACAGGAAGAGAATCAAACCTAGTTGAGAAGAAAAACCCAAGCCTTTCCAAAGGTCACTTGGGTAATGGATCAAAGCTAATTGATGGATGACCCAAAGATAGCAAGGCCAGCTCCAGAGAAAGCCTATGTTGTAGTAATGACTTTGGGTTGTTTTCCCTCATCTTTGAAGAGCAAGCCTATTTGGATGGCCCTAAAGTTAGAAGAATAAGTTGCAATGTTTCCAAAGTGTTGAAGGTTGTGGGGGATGATGGTTCTAAGGAAGTTCCTTCAAAGAACATCAATTTTTATCTCTATGCGTCAAGATTCCACCATAGTCTAAGGTGGAAGTTGGGTAGCAGTCGGGCGAGAAGCTTGCCTCCACTACCCATTTTTGAGAATATACCAAGCCTCTTGCTTGGGAATGTTGTAGTGAACAAGGATTTTGGTTTTTAAGAGTGGAAGCTTTTATCAAAGGCTGAGATTTTTATCGAAAGAAAGAATTAGAGCTTTTCTCTAAAGAAAGAAGCAAGACTATTATGGACCCTCACCCCATCCACCGACCGGCGCGACTTGTTATTTTAAAAGAATAAGAAAGTAAGTGTGTTTTCGGGTTTTGGAAAATCCGTCCCCGGTGAGGAACGGTTTTGTTTAGAGTCGCCACTTACTTTTTATTTTTATTTTTATTTTATAAAGGGGAAAATCAAGTAAGAACAAAAACCCTTAATGACTCTAGTATGGAAAAAGCAGTCTACGAAAACTAGATTTTGGGTCTGGGGATTAGGTTACCTATTAGGAAGGTACCTCATGCGAGGTAGCACCCCTCTAGGCCCGGAACTCGGTCTCTATTGATGAATTGGGTACATGGGAGCATATGGGTCAAAGATCAATTGATCGATCATGCTAAACAAATGACATAGATCACACGAACCTGCTTAGTATCTAGCATGCACTTACTCTCCACAAATCAAAGCTAAAAGGTGCGTACCTGAGGTTCCTAGCCAAGCACTACATAAGAGGTTAGTCAAGCAATATAAACACACAACAAGCAAACATATCCAAGCTCCATGCATGCAAATGAATCCAATTCCCAACAAGTCAAGTATGTACCTTGGGTCCCCATCCAAGCGCTGCAAACAGGGGCAAATCAATAGACATAAGCATTTTTAATCAAACATCAAAATGTGCCCAAGCCAAACATTCACAATGAGCTCCCCGACCTTCCTAGCCAATAATACCCTCAAATCATAGGTGGGCCCACATTAATTCAAACCAAATCTGGATTCAGACCCTAAAGGTGGCTTACAAGTGCCTTGGAGCCTAAGGGCCCAAGCCACAACAAAAATGGGGTCAAAACACGCTGAAACTGGAGCTACCTAGCAGAATCAGTTGAACTGGTTCACAAATGGATCAACCGATTGATAAAAAATCTGAACCTTTACCAGAAGATTCCTCAGAGAATAAGGAATCCAACAAAACAAACGGCGCTCAATTCCAAGCCTGGATGAGGGAGAACCGGCTGAAACAATGCAAAGTGTTTATAAAACGGGGTTGCCACCATGGAAGAAAATATCGGTAATCACAGATATATCGGTACTTCGATTTTACGGATATATCAGATATATCGGAGATATATCGGCGGATATTTTGGAAAAAAAAATCGGTAGGCTTAAAATTGTTAAAAACTCATGGAAATGTAAAGAAAACTTCATAATAATATAATTAGAAGTATAATAGACATTTTAAAGTTGTTTTGTAGAAAAAATTGATATACATATGATATAATTTGCGATATTAAATGTAATTATATCATGTCAATCTATAAGAAATGTTAATTTTGTAATTGTTCTCATTATAAAGTCACATAAAATACTTCATTTCATTAAATAGCAATAATTCGTACACATTACATTACAATGTCCCTTTAATACCAAAATGAGGATCGATGTGGTTCAATGGGATTGATAGATGAAGGAACACCGTCTTGCTGTTGGAGACAATATTGATACCAACTCAATGAGCCTCGATAATATTGGTTAAAAATTCTAACATCCCATGCATATATCTCTTGAGTCCTGCCCATTGCCTCTACATGGATAGGATACTCAAAGTTCACCCATGTGTTAATGCCCAATCCTCCTTCCATCTGATATGGAACTTGGTAAGACATTTGTCTAGAAGGTGAATAACGCGACATACCATACTCTTCATCTGTTGAACTTGAAGGTTGACCATAACTCATCACATGAGGAGGGTAGACATTAGCCTTATTCGAGGAGTCACTAAATTGAGTTCCTATACTCATAGATTCAAAACTCCCTGAAAGTAACTCCTCATTATATGGTTCCATCATTCGTTCTCTTCCTCTATATGGCTTCCCAATAGCTCCTATGCCTGGACCAGCTCTTCTAGAGCCATGGTCTTCATCCTGTGTGCAGTGTGTGAAAGTATTTTCACAGGTGAATTGGCTGACTGGATATTGACTATGTTGACGTTCATTAATATCTCCTCCCGCATTATCACCTCCATCATCAGTTCCACCTCTTGAACCATCGTAACCAGAAGCAGAAGTACCTGCAGCACTAGGTCTACTACTATGGCCAGCACTTGTGGAGTCAATCTCTTGGTGGGAATCATCAGTATCTTTGCTAAAACTTTCAGAGTGAACTTCTTCAGACAACACACGTTCAACATTAACTCCAAATTCTCGAGCATGAGCAGCAATTCGTGGATCGGGATTTCCAACTTCGTCATCCAAGTGTATAGGTCTCACCCATTGGAACAACTGATTATCTTCTTCTTCACCCACCTCGGCTGAAATGTCAAGAAGATCAAGATAATCTTTTTCAGCAACTCGATCATTTTCTGCCTCCATATCGCGTAACTTTAGCCTCATATTATAGTAACAAAAAACTAATTGCTCCAATCGAGAGTAAGCCAAACGATTTCGTTGCTTTGTGTGGATGAGAGCAAACGTGCTCCAATTTCTCTCACAGGCAATAGATGACGCAGTTTGTGAGAGAACTTTGATGGCTAACTTTCTCAATGTAGGTGTTTGATTCCCATACATAAACCACCATTCAGCTGCAACCAATTTGATAATCATATAAATACTTATGTGGTGAATTTACAATAATGATAATCAATTTTTTCCTACAAAGACTCACCGGGCACCATGGTTGACCTTGCTGCAATTGCCGCTCGATCACCGAATCCTCTTTTTGCATCTCGAAAAAGCACAAGCTATGTATTCAACATTTAATTTGTTAATATCATATTTGTTAGTAAACGTTCAAATAAATTGATGAATGAAATTATTGTTTTATAGACAAATAACAGTTTTTTATTTACCTCATTTCCAAATTGACCAAGTGATTCAGTAGTTGGATCTAATTTTGCAAAAACATCATGGACCGCTTGAAGTAGTTCCGGATCACTACCAACTCCACGCCTATATTGAAATCTTGGATTCAAGAAGTATGCTACAATAAAATTAAGTAGAGTTAGTATTTTTTTAAACAAAATTAAATACAGAGTAAAAACTTATAAAGATATATAGTACTTAAGTACCTGCTGCATGAAGTGGATGTTTTAGTGTTTTCTTCCAACGATCTTGTATTATTTTGAACATCCAATCTCCAGCTCCTTGACGCGTAAGGTTCGTTTTCATCACGTGCATAAGCTCATACACAAATGGCATTGTGGGAACAACTTCAGAATCCATAAGTCGAAGCACCACGTATAATGGCTCATATAATGAAACTATATTTATCATTCTGTCCCAATACGCATGGTCAAACAATAATTGCTCCAACTCTCATCCATGTTTTGTTCGACTCAGCTTGTGTTGTGCCCAATCATCACTCATAAACAATTTTTTCAAATCGACCCTTTTTTTAAGAAGACTGTCAAGAGCAATATAATTGGTAGCAAACCTTGTAGCTCCTGGTCGAACAATGTCTCCACCACAATACAGTCTCATTTGTGCTAGTAACCAACCATGATTGTAAATGAAGTTAGTTATCTTGCGAGCATTGTTTATCACCTCGATAACACTGGGTCTTTTACCAATGTCTTCAAAGATTAAGTCGATGCAGTGCGCCACACACGGAGTCCAGTATAAGTTATACTTCTTCATCAATTGTTTCCCTGCTTTCATGAACGCCGACCCATTATCTGTGACAATTTGGACCACGTTTTCTTTACCGACTTCTTTGATAACAGTCTTCAATAGGTCGTATATATACTTGTGGTCTTTGATATAGTTCGATGCATCAACTGACTTAAGGAAGACCGTGCTCCCTTTAGAATAAACCATGAAATTAATAATACTTAATTTCGTGGGCCCTGTCCATCCATCTGACATTATTGTGCACCCATATGTCTTCCATTTTTCTCTTTGTTGGTTCACATAAGCTTCCATTTCTCTGTACTCCATTTCCAAGTACTTGTTCTTTATGTCAAATGGAGATGGAGGTTCGATTCCCATTCCTGCACTTCATATAAAAAAAAAATTTAAAACATGTCACAAAAGACTATACTTACTAAAAGTATAACACAATATAACATTTAAAAAATTAGTAATTACCAGCTTGTTGTGCACCAATAATCATATTCTTGAAGTGATGAGACTTTGCTTTTGCGGGTGCGACGCTCTCATAAATGAAGAATTTGCTAATTAAGCGTCCCATCGTTTCTTTAATTGCACCACCCTTGAATATATCTTTGATATTTTTTTGTTTTGCTGCAGAAGACTTGTAAAGTGAAGGGGCAATAGGGGGTGATTGTTGCGAATGTCGCATACTATGTGATTTTCGCATCATCGACGGTAATCCAGTAGACTGTGAAGATTCCCCCGTTTTGCGTTTACTTCCTACAATATTCTCATATTGTTCACGTTCCCATTCTGATGCTTTCGAGGCACGAACTGCAGATCGATATGCATCCCGCTCATCTGGGTGCATATCTGCCGGATACATATACACATCTTCATTCTCAACATCTTCATCATCATCATTTTCGTCTACCAAATGTGTATGATGAGTCCCCATTGTGCCACGTAATTGAGCACGAATTTCTTCAATATCTGCATTTTTCTTTGCTTTTGCTTTTGTTTTGTCATGCACTAGGAATCGTATCTCTTCTTTCACTTCGGGCGGCACTCTCGAACACTTTTTGGTGTTGTTATGCGGGTCTTTTTGCATTAAATGAAACTTGAATCGCGTGATGCCTCCACTTTTCATCACCAACCCACAGAAATTACAAATTGTTCCATTTCGGTTACCCTCAATCGGTAAACAATACTTCCAAGCCGGATCTCGCCCTGGCAGGGCAGAACCACCTTCACTAGCCATGCTAAATCTATTGCAATAAAAATACACTTGAATGTGATTTCAATGTAAACAAAAATCAAGTCAATATTTAAATTTAAATATATGAGAAATGTACAAAATAATGATAAAGAATGAACATAGTTGATATTCCATATATTTAATTAAACTAATTAAATAATTTAGCTAAGTTAATTTTTTGAATCTAAATCTAATTCTATGAAAAATTTACTAAATTAAAAATTAATCATAATTGGATATGAAACTAAATCATGATAATCATAAA
>JAJJMF010000678.1:358801-383736 GCA_022058775.1 Vitis hybrid cultivar
ACAATCCTAATTGGTATTTGGCATGCATATGAATTCAACCAACCAAAACAATGGGTGTGTACCTGTGGTCCCCAGCCATGCGCTGCATAAAAGGTCAGCCAAACACATAACAAACATTCAGGATTAAGCACCATGCATGCATATGATTCAACAATCAAAACCAACGATGCATCCCTGTGGTCCCTAGCCATGTGCTACAGCAGAGGGTGAGTCAGCCATGCAACATGTATTCAAAATCAAGCATCAAAGCTTGTGCCAAAAAGGAAGATAGCTGGTTGAAATGAGGTAAGGGACTCCCCAAATGTCATACAAATCGAACTAGACTCATCTAGACCACACCACCCATAACTTCAAAATTTCCCATACTAACTGAAATCAAACACTAACTTAAACCTTCAAGATGGCTCACAAGTGCCCTATAGCAAATGGGTTTGAGCCCCAAAGGATAAGGGCTCGAAAAATGCCAAAATCGAGGGCTACCTAAAGTCCTCCAACAGAACAGGTTGAACTAGTTCTCAACTGGTACAACCTATTGAGAAGAATTCCCAAATTTTTCTAGAAAACTCCTAAATGAGTGAGGATTCAAACAAAAGAAACGGTTCTCAATTCCGAGCCCGGAAGAGTGAGAACCAAACAAAGAAAGGTTAGGGGTTCCTTATGGCTAATAGAGGCAACCAGCTATGGCGCTGAACCAGTTGAACCGGTTCCCAATTGGTTCAGACGGTTGATAAAAAATCCCAAATTTGGCCAGAAAGTTTTTAACTGAATAAGGAAGCAAAAAAAAGAAACGGTTCTCAATTCCCAACCCGGATGAGTGAGAACCAGACAAAGAAAGGTCAGGGGTTCCTCATGGCTGATAGAGGCAGCCAGCTATGATGCTGAACCGGTTGAACCGGTTCCCAACTGGTTCAGACGGTTGATAAAAAAATCCCAAATTTGGCCAGGAAGTTTCTAACTGAATAAGGAAATAAACAAAAGAAACGGTTCTCAATTCTAAGCCCGGATGAGTGAGAACCGGACAAAGAAATGTCAGAGGTTCCTCATGGCTGACAGAGGCAGCCAGCTATGGCACTGAACCGGTTGAACCGGTTCCCAACTGGTTCAGACGGTTGATAAAAAATCCCAAATTTGGCCAGGAAGTTTCTAACTAAATAAGGAAGCAAACAAAAGAAACGGTTCTCAATTCCAAACCCGGATGAGTGAGAACCAGACAAAGAAAGGTCAGGGGTTCCTCATGGCTGATAGAGGCAGCCAGCTATGGCGTTGAACCAGTTGAACCGGTTCCCAACTAGTTCAGACTGTTGATAAAAAATCCCAAATTTGGCCAGGAAGTTTCTAAATGAATAAGAAAATAAAAAAAGGAAACGGTTCTCAATTCCGAGCCAGGATGAGTGAGAACCGGACAAAGAAAGGTCAGGGGTTCCTCATGGCTGACAGAGGCAGCCAGCAATGGTGCTGAACCGGTTGAACCGGTTCCCAACCGGTTCAGACGGTTGATAAAAAATCCTAAATTTGGTCAAAAATTTTCTAAACCATTCATAACCAATCAAAAACAATCATGTGTGTCCTTTACTACCCACACCCAAGCAATACAATCTTCATATCAAAGGAAATAAAAGATGATGCGGAAGGAGAAAACGCATATGAAGAAGATGAAGATAAACTGCGGGTAAAAAAACAATTCAACCTACTTACCTCTGAATCTCCACCAGATATGATCCGTGTATGCCGATGATGACCTCTAAAAAATGAGATGTTGTAGCTCTCCTCTTCAAAATAACCACAGTGCTGACGCTTTCCCCCATGCTCTTAACTCAGAAGGTGCCCTGACCTTCTGTTTTTCTCACCAGCAAAATATCCCCTCTCCCAAGTGCCCTCCTTTTCCTTTTTTTCCTCATACCCCTCTCAGAATTTGAGCCTCCTGGGTTCCTTCCCCTTCAGCACCGAAATCCTCTCCATCAGCATGGAAAACACACCCCCCATTATTTCTCTTGCACTTATAAGGCCAGCTCACTCCCTTCAATTTTCAACTTGCTTCACCACCAAGAATCCATATGGATTCGTGGTGGGCTACAAGGAACCCAAACCAATGCCCAAAATGAGCCCAAAACATTTTCCAAAACCGATCTGGAGCTTATGGGCCTGAGCCATGTAGGATTTGGGTCCCAAAATTACCAAAATCAGTGTTTTACACCAGCTGACTTGATGAATCGGCTGAACCGGATGCCAACAGGTCGAACAGGTTGCAAAAAAAATTTGAAAATTTGATAGAATGTTCCTGGAAGAGTGATGAATCCATGAAAAAAAATGGTGCGCAATTCCGAGTTCGGAAAAGGGAGATATGATCAAAACAAGCCCGAGTGCTCCGAACCTCAACATGCCCCTATAAACTCCAACTAAGCTAAAACATCGGGATGACCCCACTTCCTTCCTATAGGGTGATGTGAACGACTAGGAAAATGGCCACGATGACCCTCCAAAATGAACCACATACGCACCACAATGGACCACAAACAAGCCCACACGAGGCTCGGACATCGACTAAGCCCAAAAGGGCCCTAGTGGTGCCATATGAGAACGATGGGTGCAGGTGACACCCAAAGGATAAATGTCAGTGTCGAGGGACAAAATTGAGGGTCTACATTTTGAAATTTTGATAGAATGTTCCTTGAAGAATAAGGAGTCCATAAAAGAAATGGTACACAATTCTGAGGTCGGATGAGGGAGATATGATCAAAACAAGCCCAAGTGCTCCGAATTCAACCCTGCTTCAATGAATTCTGCCTAAACTGAAACTTTGGGAACTAGTCGAGCTGGTTGAGAAAAAATTTGAAATTTTGATAGAATGTTTCTTGAAGAACAAGGAGTCCATAAAAAAAATAGTGTGCAATTCCAAGTTTGAATGAGGGAGATATGATCAAAACAAGCCCAAGTGCTCTGAATTCGAACCTGCTCCTATGAATTCTACCTAAACTAAAACTTTGGGAATTGGTCGATCCGATTGAGAAAAAAATTTTAAATTTTGATATAATGTTCCTTGAAGAATAAGGAGTCTATAAAAAAAATGGTACACAATTCCAAGTTCGAATGAGGGAGATATGATCAAAACAAGCCCAAGTGCTCCAAATTCGAACCTACTCCTATGAATTCCAACTAAACTGAAATTTTTTGGGGGCCTCACTTCCTTCCCTATAGCATGATGTGAACAACTAGGGATATTGGCCATGATGGAACTCCAAAATGAACTACACACCCACACTACATTGGACCGCAAATGAACCTACACAAGGCTCAGAAACCGATCAAGGCCAAAAAGGGGCCATGGCGGGGTCATTTGAAAACATGGGTGCATGTGACACCCATAGGATAAAATGCAAGTGTCAAGGGAAAAAATTGAGGGTCTATAGCTATCAAACCTTCAAGGGTTGATCAAAGAGGCTGAGAGAGTTTTGAGCCCTTATGTGTTGGGCTTAGGGAATGGTCTAGATGGGATTGAGGTCAAAGATGGGTCTCAACACCGTAGGTGTCATATCCAGGTATAGTCTTCTACTCCACTTTCCTTGCTAAAAGTCAATTTTTGGAGGGGGTTTTCAAGTTGTCTTCTTTTTCTTTATTCCCTACTACTTTTTTTCAGTCCCATAATCGTCCTGTGTCTTCTTTGACTCTCCCTTTTAGGTATTTATGTTGTTCTTTCTTTACACCATTTAGGGTTTATTCCAATCCCAAAGATGTGGTGGCCCTACAGTCAAGACCAGCCAAGAGTTAGAGGGCAATTCTTCTTTTAGTTTATCACAAACCAACCTTTGTGGAGATTCTTCCCTAGTGAGGTGTTGTCTCGAGAGTTAAGTCCTGCTCAATTGGAAGATTTCCATATTGAAGGCATCTCCTTCAAAAATGGCTTCCATTAAGTTAGTTTTGGGTACTTTGAATGTCAAAACTGTCAAATCAATAAGAATGGAGTTCAGTAAGCCAAAAACAATGACTGCTAAATGGAAAAGGTTTATTAAAAACGGAAGAATAGAACCTCTTCCGCCCCCCTAGGCCTCTTTAGTTTTCTAGGTTCTTTGGTGTTTTTTGGGGTTTTTTTATTTTTTTATTTTTTATTTTCATGAAAATTATTAGTTAGAATATTAGAGGTCTTGGTTCCATTAAGAAAAAAAAGGTAGTGGAAGATTTTCTTTGTTTTGAAAATCCAGATGTTGTCCTATTGCAAGAAACAAAGATGGAGTCTTGTGATAGAAGGTTTGTAGGTAGTGTGTGGAAGGTTAGAAACAACCAATGGATAGTTCTTCCAACTAGCAAGATGAGTGGTAATATTTTTTGATGTTGTGAGGTTTAAGTACTTGAAGATTATTTTAAGTTCTTTCTTTATAGTAGACAAGCTAGAGTCAGAGGAAGGATTTCTTCGATCTAGGGTCTTCGCTCGTTACACTTTAGAAATGATTTTTGGTTGGAGCTTCGAGATCTTTCAAGCTTAACTTTTTCGAAATGATGTGTTGGTGGGGATTTTAAAGTCATTAGAAGAATTTCAGAAAAGTTAGGAGGTTCTAGCCTAACCCCAAGTAGGAGGGATTTTGATGATCTTATAAGAGAATGTGAACTAATTGATCTACCTTTGAGGAATGCATCATTCACTTGGTCTAATTTGCAAGAAAACACTATTTGAAAAAGATTGGACAAATTCTTATTTTCTAGAGAATGGGAGCAAGATTTCCCTTAATGCATCCAAGAAGCTCTCCTTAGATTGATGTTGGACAATTGTCCTATTGTGCTAGATACCAATCCTTTCAAGTGAGGGTCGACACCTTTTAGATTTGAAAACATGTGGCTGATTCACTCAGATTTCAAGGATATTTTAGGTGGTTGGTGGAATGAGTGTTATTTGAAAGGTGGGAAGGTCATAAACTCATGAAAAAACTACAATTTGTCAAGTAAAAATTGAAAGAGAGGATGATTCGTTCCCAATTGGTGTATCAGCTAATTCATGTCCTCTCAATGGTCCCTGACAATGGTGCCATTTGATTCGTGTCCAGTTGATACACCAATTGGGAACAAATCAAATGGCGCCGTTGCTGGGGATGGTGCCACTTTATAGTGATATCACCTTTCCAGAGTACTTGTGATCTTCATCACAAGTTTGGTGACTTTTCTTTTCCTTTTACTAACTCTTTTTATTTGTTTCTTTTTCTTTGTTCATATTTTAGTATATCTTTTATTTAGTTTTTAGTTAATCTTAATAATATTTTTTTTCTCTTAGAATTGTTTTTCTTTTATTTTCTTTTGTTTTCTCTGTTTTTAATTCACAAATTGCTAGTTGTGCATGCCATGTTGAATACGAGATAGCAGAGGAAGCTATGAACTTCATGAGTTATGTGGCTGAAGTTTCAAGAGGATGGGATGAACCAAATGCTAGAGATATGGGGAGAATGAAGTCTCAACCTAATGCTAAGGGTGAGATGTATATTTTGAATGACGTCACAGACATGAAGGCAAAGATTGCAGCTATGGCAAGGAGATTGGAAGAGCTAGAAATGAAGAAGATGCAAGAACTGCAAGCCATCTCTCAGACACCATTGCAAGCTATGCTTGTGCCATTTGTCTATCTTATGAGCACTTGGTGGAAGAGTGTCCTACCATTCCAGTGACGAGAGAAATGTTTGGTGATTGCAACACCTACAATTCCAATTGGAGGGACCATCCAAATTTCTCTTGGAAACCACAACCACCCTAATACAAGCAACATGTTCAAGCACTTCCACAAGCCTCGAACCTTGAACAAGCTATGGTGAATCTTAGCAAGGTCATGGGAGACTTTGTTGGAGCTCAAAAATCCATCAACGCTCAGCTCAGTCAAAGAATTGACAGTGTAGAGAGTTCATTGAACAAAAAGATGGATGGAGTGCAAAATGATCTATCTCAAAAGATAGATAATCTCTAATATTCAATTTCAAGGTTTGCCAACCTCAACACAGTGCAAGAAAAAGGAAACTTTCCTTCTCAACCTTATCAAAATTCCAAGGGTATCCATGAAGTGGAGGCTTAAAAGGGAGAATCTTCAATGGTGAAGGAAGTTAAAGCAGTTATCACTTTGAGGAGTGGTAAAGAGGTTGATTTGTCCACATCCAAGCTAGAGCATAAGGTAGAGAGTGAAACAGAGAAAGAAAGGAGGGAGGAAATAAAGGGAAATAGAAAAAGGAAAAACATAGAGAAAGATGACTATGATCTTAATATAGATGAAGAACCATAGAGGATAGTCATCAAGGAAGAAATGATGAAGAAACACATGCCTCCACCTTTCCCCCAAGCTTTGTATGGGAAATCATACAGAGCAAGTCTCAAGTGAGAGATGCAAACTTCATATGGGATCTGGGCAAGCTAAATCAGGATCAAATTTTTTGATGAACTTAGTCTTTCTAAAGACTAGCTAGTCCATATCTTTTTGTTTTATTTATTACTTGTTTTAATTTTGATTTCAATGCTTTAATTTTAATTTGTTTTGATGTAACATAGGTTTTTGGATGATCAAAATCAGGAGGAATGTCAAAAAAGGTGAAAGAAGGAAGTTGGGAATCAAGAGGAGCTCAAAAACAAGAAAAAAGCATGGTATGTGAAATTTCGCATCCTAAAAAGGGCCCCTACGAAAATGGCCCTTGGCTGCAAAATAATTTTGCAGCCCCCATGTAGCCGCTGCGAAAACGCCCATCGGCTGCGAAATGATTTCGCAGCCTGCTATCCCCCTCTGTGAAAATTTTCGCAGCTGCGAAACACCCCTTTGGCACACGAGTGCCATTTCGCAGCTCCATACCCTCATTTCGCAGCTGCGAAATGGGCTGCAAAATTGGCACTCGGCTGCGAAAATGGTTCTTTGTTGCGAAATGATTTCGCAGCCCCATAGCTACCCCCTGCGAAAATCCCCTTTGGCTGCAAAAATGTTTCTTTTTTTTCTCTATGGCTGCGAAATGACAAAATGGGTTGCGAAAATGTTTCTTTTTTCCCCTATGGCAGCGAAATGATCTCCAAGCTTCGAAATGGCTGCGAAATGATCTCCAAGCTTCAAAATAACTGCGAAATGATCTTTAAGCTTCAAAATGGCTACGAAATGATTTCCAAGCTTTAAAATGGGTTGCGAAAATGTTTTTTTTTTTCCATTGGCTGCGAAATGATTTCCAAACTTCAAAATGGGTTGCGAAAATGTTTCTTTTTTCCCTTTGGCTGCAAAATGGGCTGCGAAAATGTTTCTTTTTTTCCCTTTTGCTGCGAAATGGCCTCCAAACTTCGAAATGGTTACGAAATGGCCTTCAGGCTACAAAAATTGACTTGCGAAAAGAAAGGAGGTTTGCGAAAACATCTTGCAAAGCCAATAGAAGTTGCGAAAATGCCAATAGAGCCCCGCAACCATGCATCTAAAGAGGAGAGCCCTCTCACTAAGATCACACACACAAAGCCTCTCACTCCATTTCTTACCTCCTTAAACCATCAGAGCCCATAGCTCCAGGTGAGGAGACTATGCCATCTAAGGAGACTACCATAACAAAGGTCAAAGTCTTGATCCAACCTACTCAAGAGGCCACCACAGATGCATCAGCTCCATAGGACCCTACCATTACTTGATCATCTCTTTACTTTTCGTCTTTACATATTATATTAATATACATAATTCCATGTTTTGATGTTTTATATTCTGGGATTGGAGGTATCCAATGATTATATCTTATATTCTATTTTCTCAGATTAATATATAGACATCATTTTTGTTTAAACTTGGTATTTTTCTATTTCCTCTACTCACTAACTCTTTTGTTTTTTTTGAAACATGTGGTTTCTCTTATATGACTCAGACTCCATGTCACTCAGGAGGTACCACTTCCTCCCTATTTTTTAATCGCTTTTGTCACATTGAGGACAATGTTCAGCTTGGTTGGGGGGAGAGTTAAGGAAGGAAGTTTTGTTATTAATGCTAAGTTATTTTGATAATTTAGTTGTTTTTGCTTAATTTTTAAAATTTTTTAAGTTTTTATTCTACTCTCCATGGTTATTAAGGAAAAATTTTCAAAATGAAAAGGGAGAAATTGAATTTTTGTCTTTTTACTTGACTTAGAGTTTGTATTATGCTTACTAAAGTTGATGAATTGTTGAAACTTCTATTGAATTCAACCTTAGTTCTTCCACTTTAAGCTATTCACACACTGTGTACAATAGGTTCCGAGTATAAGATGAAAAACTATTTCCCTCTTGATTTAGGAAAATTTAGACTTGGTACTTTTGACCTCATTTTAATAGTGTTGGGACACCTTATAAAAGGCCAATGAGTCTTTGAAAAAGAAAGAAAGAAAGAAAGAAAGAAAAATGTTTGCTTGCCTTGAAACCCGAGCAAGGTCTAAGGAGTATATGGTGAAAATATTTAAAGCCTGGTGCCCGAAGCCTTCATTGGTTGGGAGTCACTGACCTCAATGCTCGTTACAAGGGTGAATAGGTGAAGTTTAACATACTGTAGGTGCTTGGGTATTAAAATTTCATTCTCAAAAGTCCGGAGTAAAATACGAGGAGTTAGTGGTTGAAAGATCCTTAAAGCTTGATGCCCAAAACCTTAATTGGTTGGGAGTCATCGATGGACCCCCGTTACATGGACAATTTAGAAAAGAATACCTTTAAGCCTTGTACTCCTACAATGAAAAAAAATTGTGAACTAAGAGGTGCGTTCTTAGCCTATTGGAGGTTGATCAGTTTGCTAAGCTTTGAAAAAAAACTAGGTTGGGGGGAGAGATTAGTTCAACATACTATATTCAGAAACTAATAAATAACACTTAGATTTTTGTGGAAGAGTAAGGTTTGACCCTTTGGGAGTGGAAACTCTTTTAAAGCTTAAATTTGCATATTGCTTTCTCTTTATGAATTGTGATTAGACAAGTTATTTGATAACTCTTGTTGAAGTTTGAGTTTTATTTCTTTAATGTTCCATGTGAGAGTTATACCATCATGCCACTTGAAAATTGTTTTTTGATCAGCATGATGTTGTAAATTATAGTACTTTTTATTTTTCTTTTTCTCTCCTTCATTGCTAAGGGACTAGCAATATGTCGGTTGGGGGGAGTGATTACTACTCAAAAAGTGTTATTTTAATAGCTTGTAATTAACTCTTTTAAACACTTTTGAGTATTAGTTATTACCTTTTAACTCAATTGGCATGTTAAGGACCCTTGCAATCAATTCTAATCAAATTGTGTTAAGTTTTGGTGTTTTTGATAGCTTTTTGATCACCAAAGCAATCTAAGATGAGGGAGAGCTTTATATAATCCATGGAAAAGCAAATGGAAGCTCATTTACAAGAAGAATCCAAGCTTTGGAGCTTTGTAATCCTTTTCCAAAAGCAAAGAGAGAAATCTAACATGAAACATTCAAGAGGACAGCCACTGTCAGCCACTTTTGGAGCAATTTATGGAGCTCAAATTATGTATACTATATGTCGTTTTGAAGTTCGGGAAGTCAGGAGTCCAACGCTTCAAACGGTGCATGAATTGGAGTTGAAACAAAGAAGTTATGGCCATTTGAAGACAACCGTGCAAAGTTGAGTGGAAATTTCACAACCCAAAGCCCATTTCGCAGCTTTGGCACACAAGTGCCATTTCGCAGCCCATGCCCCCATCTTCGCAGCTTCGAACCACGTTGCGAAATCACCTCCAAGCTGGGAATGAAGTTGTGAATCATCTCCACGTTGCGGAATCATCTCCAAGTTGTGAAATCACATTCAACTTGCAAAATCAAAGTTCAAACTTGGAAAATGGACAATTCAACGTGCGAAATCCACTTGTGCAATCTCAGATATTTGCTACTGACTAAGTTAGATTTTTTCTCAAGATATTTTGTGT
Source organism: Vitis hybrid cultivar (assembly GCA_022058775.1). Classification (NCBI taxonomy): domain Eukaryota; kingdom Viridiplantae; phylum Streptophyta; class Magnoliopsida; order Vitales; family Vitaceae; genus Vitis; species Vitis hybrid cultivar. Next base: position 368,668 of record JAJJMF010000678.1, read on the forward strand.
AAATTTCTATTTTCTCCTTGTAATCAGTCAAAGATATTATTGGGATATTTCTTAGAAAATATCTTCTCTATATATATCTTTGAACCAAAGTAAATCAATCCATGATAGAATAGATGTAATCCGACGAGAGGAGGATCAAAGTAAGAAATATATTTTACAGAGCACTTGCTCTGTTTTTCCTTCATAATTTTGTTTTCTCGTTATTTTTATTTCTAGTAAATCAAACTCTGAGGATGTTTCCTCAAAGGATGAGTGGCTAGGCTCTTTGTCTCTTGGAGTGAAGAAAGCCGAGTAAGTTTCCACATGCAAAAATTGGAAGTTTTGTTGTTTAAGTTTTTAATGAAGAGAAAGTGTGACCCGTTAATGGTTTTTATCTTTTTAGTTAACTTAAAACGCCTTTAAGTTACCTGGGCCAACACTTGGTAAGGCAAGTGATCTCCATCCATTGAGATGCACTAGTTTACCTCTTGCGAGACCTTGGGAGGTGACTTGAAGGTAGGATTTTCTAGAATAGCCAACACTTGGTAAGCTTTTGGACTCTAAGGAGACATCCATTAGTTATCTCTTGCGAGCTTTTGACGGGTAATCCAAGGTTAAAGATCACCTTGAATGGCAAATGCTAGGTGAGAGGTATGAGCCATTGCAAGATGCATCGGTGACAAGGATTTAGTGTTTGAACCCATTAAAGGGAAGCATCTATACCACACCGGTTCGGGAAATAACTATATGTTAAATCCCCAATGCGAAGAAAAGAAACAAGTGTCCGGAACTCCCTTTTTGTATTAGGAACCTGAGCCTAGTGATCTGAAACTCCAAGAAACGCTTTTCTTAGTAAGTAATTTCCATTACTTTATTTTTGGTTTTACTTAAAAACCAACCTTTTCAAACATCTTTATGTTTTCTTTTAGAGCTAACCTTGAAATGAAAAAGCACCAATTCAGCTTTGGATTAATATCAATTGTGGAGTGTAAACCCATCCTAGTGAATGATCCTAGAGCCACTATGCTATGCTAGCTGAGGCTATCTACATGGTGTAATAGGTTATAAATTTTGTTGATTACTCCCGTCTAAGGCCCAAAATCAAGGCACCAGCTGGACACGAATCAAATGGCGCTATTGTCAGGGACCATTGAGAGGACATGAATCAGCTAATACACCAATTGGGAACGAATCAAATGGCGCCGTTGTAGTATAGTGGTGAGTATTCTCGCCTGTCACGCGGGTGACCCGGGTTCGATCCCCAGCAACGGTGCCATTTGATTCGTTCCCAATTGGTGTATCAACTAATTCATGTCCTCTCAATGGTCATCGACAACGACGCCATTTGATTCGTGTCCAGTTGGTGCCTTGATTTTGGTCCTTAGACGGGAGTAATCAACAAAATTTATAACCTATTATATCATGTACTAGGATAGCCTCAGCTAGCATAACATAGTGGCTCTAAGATCGTTCACTAGGATGGGTTTTCACTCCACAATTGATATTAATCCAAAGCTGAATTGGTGCTTTTTCATTTCAAGGTTAGCTCTAAAAGAAAACATAAAGATGTTTGAAAAGGTTGGTTTTTAAGTGAAACCAAAAATAAAGTAATGGAAATTACTTACTAAGAAAAGCGTTTCTTGGAGTTTCAGATCACTAGGCTCAGGTTCCTAATACAAAAAGGGAGTTCCGGACACTTGTTTCTTTTCCTCGCATTGGGGATTTAACATATAGTTATTTCTCGAACCGGTGTGGTACAGATGCTTCCCTTTAATGGGTTCAAACACTAAATCTCTGTCACTGATGCATCTTACAATGGCTCATACCTCTCACCTAGCATTTGCCATTCAAGGTGATCTTTAACCTTGGATTACCCGTCAAAAGCTCGCAAGAGATAACTAATGGATGTCTCCTTAGAGTCCAAAAGCTTACCAAGTGTTGGCTATTCTAGAAAATCCTACCTTCAAGTCACCTCCCAAAGGCTAGCAAGAGGTAAACTAGTGCATCTCAATGGATGGAGATCACTTGCCTTACCAAGTGTTGGCCCAGGTAACTTAAAGGCATTTTAAGTTAACTAAAAAGATAAAAGCCATTAACGGGTCACACTTTCTCTTCATTAAAAACTTAAACAACAAAACTTCCAATTTTTGCATGTGGAAACTTACCCGGCTTTCTTCACTCCAAGAGACAAAGAGCCTAGCCACTCATCCTTTGAGGAAACATCCTCAGAGTTTGATTTGCTAGAAATAAAAATAACGAGAAAACAAAATTATGAAGGAAAAACAGAGCAAGTGCTCTGTAAAATATATTTCTTGCTTTGATCCTCCTCTCATCTGATTACATCTATTCTATCATGGATTGATTTACATTGGTTCAAAGATATATATAGAGAAGATATTTTCTAAGAAATACCCCAATAATATCTTTGACTGATTACAAGGAGAAAATAGAAACTTACACAAAATATCTTTAGAAAAAATCTAACTTAGTCGGTAGCAAATATCTAAGATTGCATTGGTGGATTTCGCACGTTGAATTGTCCATTTTCCAAGTTTGAACTTTTATTTTGCAAGTTGAATGTGATTTCACAACTTGGAGATGATTCCGCAACGTGGAGATGATTCGCAACTTCATTTGCAGCTTGGAGGTGATTTCACAACGTGGTTCGCAGCTGCGAAGATGGAGGCATGGGCTGCGAAATGGCACTCGTGTGCCAAAGGTGGGTTTCGCAACTCATTTCGCAGCTGCGAAATGGGCTTTGGGTTGTGAAATTTCCTCTCAGCTTTATGCGGTTGTCCTCAAATGGCCATAACTTCTTCGTTTCAACTCCAATTCGTGCACCATTTGAAGCGTTGGACTCTTAACTTCCTGAACTTTGAAATGACATATAATATACATAATTTGAGCTCCAGTAATTGCTCCAAAAGTGGCTGACAGTGGCTGTCCTCTTGAATGCTTCATGTTAGATTTCTCTCTTTGCTTTCCCTCCTTGCATTTATGATTTGCTTTTGGCAAAGGATTACAAAGCTCTAAATCTTGGATTCTTCTTGTAAATGAGCTTCCATTTCCTTTTCCATGGATTATATAAAGCTCTCTCTCATCTTAGATTGCTTTGGTGATCAAAAAGCTATCAAAAACACCAAAACTTAACACAATTTGATTAGAATTGATTGCAAGGGTCCTTAACATGCCAATTGAGTTAAAAGGTAATAACTACTACTCAAAAGTATTTAAAAGAGTTAATTACAAGCTATTAAAATAGCACTTTTTGAGTAGTAATCAGAGGAATAAGATGTCTTTTGGAGGCTTAAAAGAAAAAAAGAAAAAAAGAAAAATATTTTTTCGGACATAGTGGGTTTGGATAAGAAGGAACAAGAAGAGAATTTTCATCTAATCTAGCAGCAAGGAGGAAGTTAAGGAATGGGGAATTGGAAGATGTGTTGCTAAAAAAAAAGTGTTTTGGAAGCAGAAATCTAGAGTCAAATAGATAAAAGAAGAGGATTGTAATTCAATTTTTTTCATAGGGTGGCCAATGGTAGGCAAAATAGGAAGTTCATTAAATCTTTGGTGACAAAAGATGGAGTAATATTAGATAACATTGAGAGAATGTAAGAGGAGATTAAACACCATTTTGAGAAGTTATTTGCCAAGTTGTTAGATGGTTCTTAGAGGAGTGAAGGTTTGGATTGGTCTCTTATTTTAGTAGGGAGTGCCGAGTGGTTGGATCGCCTTTTTTCGGAAGAGAAGATTCACAATGCTGTGTGACATTTAAATAAGGAAAAGGCCCCTAGACCATATGGTTTCACAATTGTTTTTTATTAAAGAGTATTGGGAGACTATTAAGGATGATCTTTTAAGAGTGTTCTTAGAGTTTTACAACAATGGAATAATCAATCAAAGTACAAACGCTACCTTCATTACTCTAGTGCCAAAAAAGAATCAAACAAGTAGGATCTTATATTATAGACCTATTAGTTTGGTTACTAGCTTCTACAAAATCATACTCAAAGTTCTATCAAGGCGAATATGTAAAGTCCTCCAAGACACCATTTTTTTTTTAACTCAAAGTGCTTTTGTTGAAGGGAGGCAGATTCTGGATATTGTCTTGATTGTTAATGAGTTGGTGGATGAGAAAAGGATATCAAGAGAGGAAGAGGTAGTCTTCAAAATTAATTTTGAAAAGGCCTATGATCATGTTGATTATGATTTTTTGGACCATGTACTTGAAAGAAAAAGGTTTAGTTCAAGATGGAGGTTCTGGATGAGGGAATGCTTATCTTCGACGATGTTTGCAGTCTTAGTAAATGGAAATGCTAAGGGGTGGGTTAAGGCATGCAAAAGCCTAAGACAAGGAGATCCTCTTTCCTTTTTTCTCTTCACTTTGGTGGCTGATGTTTTAAGCAAATCGATTGTGAGAACGGAGAAGAGAGGTTTATTCGAGAGGTTTGTAGTGGGCCGAAATAAGACCAGGGTGTCTCATTTACAATTTGTAGACGACACCATATTTTTTCTAGAGCATCCTTTGAAGAGATGCATTCTCTCAAGCTAATTTTGTTTGTGTTACGGCGATTATCAGGGCTAAGGATCAACCTAAATAAGAGCACTCTCCTGGGAATCAACATTAGTCAAGACCAAACTACAAGGTTGGCTTCTCTACTTAAGTGTGCAGTCTTTAATTGGCCTTTAATGTATTTGAGTCTCCCTTTAAAGGGGAACCCAAATTCGCTCTTATTTTAGGATATAGTGTTGGATAGAGTCTCTAAGAGGTTGGATGGATGGAAAAAAGCCTTTTTGTCCTTATGAGGTAGAATCACCCTAATTCAGTCTTGTTTATCATACATCCCAAGCTATTTTCTCTCTTTTCAAGGTTCTAACTTTAGTATATTTGAGGATTAAGAAATTACAAAGAGATTTTCTATGTCCAAGTTCTAGGGAGGGTAAATGAGATCATTTAGTCAGTTAGGACATGGTCTGTAAGCCTAAGGAGTCTGGCGGGTTAGGGTTTGGGAAAATCTTTTTGAGGAAAAAAGCTTTATTAGGGAAGTGGCTTTGGAGGTACCCTAAGGAAGGTTCTACCATTTGGCATAAGGTTATCTTGAGTATCTATAGGACATATCCTAATGGATGGGACACCAACAATATAATCAGATGGTCACATCGTTACCCCTAGAAGGCCATTACTCATATTCTTCAAGTCTTTTCTACAAACATTCGTTTTGTGGTAGGTGATAGGACCAGAATTTGTTTTTAGGAAGATCTATGGTGGGGGGACCAACTACTTTGTTAATTATTTCCAAGACTTTTTAGAATTACCATTACTAATTTCAACTATTCTTGGTAACAACACTCCTTTGTCTTAGGATCTAGTCTTCAAACGCAATCTAACTTATGAGGAGATTGTGGATCTTTCAAGACTAAAGTCCTTACTTTCCTTTGTTCATTTGACTCCTTCAATTCTAGATGCTAAAAGTTGGATACCGTCCTTTTTGGGAATTTTCTCAGTTAAATAATTTTTTTCAACTTTATCCATTGTTTACAATTCTATTCCTTTCTACCTAGTTAATTTTTGGTGGAATCAAAAGTCCTCTCTAAGGTCAGGGTCTTTGCTTGGTTAATGACACATAAAAAGGTAAATACCAATTAAATGTTGTAGTTGAGAAGGCCTTTCAAAGCCCTTAGTCCTAATTGGTGCATCCTTTGTAAGAGAAGCATAAAGACGATTGGTCATCTCTTCTTGCATGGTCTGATTACTTTGGGATTGTGGCATAAAATTTTTTCATAGGCTGGGATGGAGTGGGTTCAACCTAGTAGTATTTGCAATATGTTAATGGTTTCTTTCAAGTGTTTCTTTCAAGTGATCTCTTTGGTGGATCGTGTGTCTCTCTCTATTGTGGATTTTGTGGAGAAAGAAGAATGCTATAATTTTCGAGGATATTTGAAAGACGTCAAAGATGATGTGGGATTAGCTTCATTTTTATGTTTCTTTTTGGGCTTACTGTACAAACTTTTTTTAACCTTATTCTTTGAATGTAATCTAGCTTAGTTGGCTTCTGTTATGTATACCTTAGGGTTGGGTTTATAGGGTCAGGTTTGTTTTACTTGTATAGACCTTTTGTTCCTTTTGTATAGCCCTCCTTGGTTAGTGGAGGTTTACTTAGTTTTCTCAATCAGACAACCTTTTGTACTTTTTGTATAGTCTTCCTTAGTTAGTGTAGGTTTACTTAGTTTTTTTGGTCAGATTTGTACTTTATAAAGGGGATTCCCCATCCTTCTCGTGTTTCTTTTCTCATTTAATACATATTTTTATTTCTCATAAAAAAAATTGTCTACCAATCTTGTTTCAATCCATAAACTTACATAGGACATGAATTCTAGTGTCATTTTGCACCCTATTCATTGTGTTTTTCAGGACTGGGACTCAGAGAGGAGGATTGGACTTGCAAGAGAAAATGATGGGTTGTACTACGTTGAAGCATCAAGCAATCCAAATAGGACTAAGAATAATTTACTTAGGTCATTTATTTCTTAAACCGTTTCAAATAAAGCCAAAATTTGGTTACATCATCATCATTTAGGTCATTCATCTTTTAGTGTTTTGAAAATTTTAAGTAATTGATGTGGAAAGTCTTCATTGTTGCATTTGTGAATTTTCCAAACACCATCGTATATCTTTCCCCATCAGTAATACTAGAACTTTTGTTCCTTTCTCATTGATTCATAGTGATGTTTGGGGTTGCTGTACTGTTCCCAATGTTTCTGGTACTCGTTTGTTTGTTTCCTTTATTGATGATTCCACTCCTGTTACTTGGCTCTATCTTATAAAACAAAAATCTGATGTCAGTAGTGTGTTCCCAATTTTTCATAGCAAGGTCAAAAATCAGTTTGGAGTGACAATAAAAGGATTCAGGTCTGATAATGCTCATGATTACTTTAATCAGGTCTTATCCCCTTACTTTCAAAAAGAGGGAATCATTAATGAATCTTCCTATGTAAGTACTCCACAACAAAATAGGGTCACTGAATAGAAGAATGGTCATTTTCTAGCCTTAACTTGAGCTTTTTTGTTTCAAAACAATGTGCCAAAGACGTACTTGGTAGGCTTTGTCCTCATGACTACCTACCTTATAAATTGATTACCTTCGAGTGTGTTGGGGTTCAAAATTCCTATGGAAGTCTTTTCTAAATTCTACCCAAACTTCAATACCTCCAATAAACTTGTTCTTCAAATCTTTGGTTGTGTCTCATTTGTCTATGTTTATGCTCGAAAACGGGGAAAACTTGATCCAAGAGCTATTCAGTGTGTCTTTATGGGATATTCCTCTACTTAGAAAGGTTGCAAATGTTATCATCCTCCTACAAGGAAATTTTATATGTCTACCGATGTCACCTTTTCTGAGAATGAACTATATTTTCCCACTCCTTATCTTTAGGGGGAGACGTCATTGACGAAATATAAGGATTGAGATTTGTTTTCTTCTTCCCTTTTGGTTCAACTCAAGTCTCAATCTGGTTTAAGTCAAGAGTCTGAGTCTCCAAATCCACATGTTGTCCCGATCCAAGAACTCGAGTCTCAACCTCCAAGTCAAAATTCAGAGTCTTTAACTAAGGTAAATGAAATTCGTAGACCCACACGACCTTTGCAGGTGTATTCAACAAGGAAGGCACACATTCTTGACCTCTTACAAGCCCATGAGTTCGAACCAGCCTTGGAAATAGAGGTAACACCCATTTCTGACCCTACCTCTGAAAATTCATTTCCACTTCTTAATAGTTTTGACTATGATTTGCCTATTGCCATTAGGAAAGGTACTAGAGAATGCACCAAGCATCCACTCTACCCATTTCTAACCCTACCTCTGAAAATTCACTTCCACTTCTTAATAGTCTTGACCATGATTTGCCCATTGCCATTAGGAAAGGTACTAGAGAATGCCCCAAGCATCCGCTATACCCATTATCAGATTTTGTGTCATATAAGAACCTATCACTTTCTCATAAAAGTTTCCTCATGAGCCTAAACATATATCCATCGCTAACACTTTATCCGTAGCTCTAACAATGAGGAATGGAGACAATCTATGTGAGTGTAAATGGAGGCACTTAAGAAAAACAAAACTTAGGAATTGGTTGACCTGCCTTAAGTAAAGAGCCTTGTGGGATTTAAGTCGATCTTTATGGTGAAGTATAAGGCAGATGGATCACTTGAGAGGTATAAGGCTTGGTTAGTTGCAAAAGGTTACATTTAAACATATGAGGTGGATTATCCGGAGACCTTTGCACCATAGCAATAATGAATATATAGTAAGGATTCTCTTATCTCTTGTCGCTAATTATGATTGAGAGTTACAACAATATGATGTGAAAAATGCATTCTTACATGGTGATCTTGAAGAGGAAATTTACATGGAAATCCCATTTGGTTTTGGAGGCGATGTTCCTTGATTGTGGTCCTTAGACGGGAGTAATCAACAAAATTTATAACCTATTACACCATGTACTAAGATAGCCTCAGCTAGCATAGCATAGTGGCTCTAGGGTCGTTCATTGGGATGGGTTTTGACTTCACAATTGATATTAATTCAAAGATGAATTGGTGCTTTTTCATTTCAAGGTTAGCTTTAAAAGAAAACATAAAGATGTTTGAAAAGGTTGGTTTTAAAGTGAAACCATTAAAATAATGAAAATTACTTACAAACAAAAGTGTTTCTTAGAGTTTCAGATCACTAGGCTCAGGTTCCTAATACAAAAAGAGAGTTCCGGTCACTTGTTTCTTTTCCTCGCATTGGGGATTTAACATATAGTTATTTCCCGAACCGGTGTGGTGCAGATGCTTCCCCTTAATGGGTTCAAACACTAAATCCCTCTCACTGATTCATCTTGCAATGGCTCGTGCCTCTCACCTAGCATTTGCCATTCAAGGTGATACTTAACCTTGGATTACCCGTCAAAAGCTAGTAAGAGATAACTAATGGATGTCTCCTTAGAGTCCAAAAGCTTACTAAGTGTTGGCTATTCTAGAAAATCCTACCTTTAAACCACCTCCTAGAGGCTCGCAAGAGATAAACTAGTGCATCTCAATGGATGGAGATCACTTGCCTTACCAAGTGTTGGCCTAGATGATTTTAAGGCGTTTTAAGTTAACTAAAAAGATAAGAACCATTAACGGGTCACACTTTCTCTTCATTAAAAAATAAAACAACAAAACTTCCAATTTTACATTCGGAAACTTACCCGACTTTCTTCACTCCAAGAGACAAAGAGCCTAGCCACTCATCCTTTGAGGAAACATCCTTAGAGTTTGATTTTCTAGAAATAAAAATAACAAGAAAACAAAAATATGAAGGAAAAAGCAGAGCAAGTGCTCTTTAGATATATTTCTTACTATCGTCGATTACGTAATGGATCTATGATATATCATCTATTCGTTTTTTCTTTACATTGGTTCAAAGATATATATAGAGAAGATATTTTCTAAGAAATATCCCAATAATATCTTTGACTGATTATAAGGAGAAAATAGAAATTTACACAAAATATCTTGAGAAAAAATCTAACTAAGTCGGTTGCAAATATCTGAGTTTACACAGGTGGATTTCGCAAGGTGATTCACACGTTGCCATTTTGCAAGTTTGAACTTTGATTTTGCAACTTGGAGATGATTCCACAACTTGGAGATTATTTTGCAACTTGGAGATGATTCTGCAACGTGGTTCGCAGCTGCGAAGATGGAGGCATGGGCTGCGAAATTTTACAGCTCATTTCGCAGCTGCGAAATTTTCGCACAGTTTGATGCGGTTGTCTTCAAACGGCCATAACTTCTTTGTTTCAACTCAAATTCTTGCACCGTTTGGCGTTGGACTCCTGACTTCCTGAGCTTTGAAACAAGATATAGTATGCATAAAATGGACTCCAGGAAGTACTAGAAATGTGTCCAACAGTTGCTGTCCTCTTGAATTCTTCATGTTAGATTTCTCTCTTTTTCCTCCTTGCATTCTTGATTGGCTTTGGCAAAGAACTACGAAGCTCCAAAGCTTGAATTCTTCATTTAAATGAGCTTCCATTTTCTTTGCCATGGATTATATAAAACTCTCCCTCATCTTAGATTGCTTTGGTGATAAAAAAACTATAAAAAACACCAAAACTTAACACAATTTGATTAGGAACGATAGCAAGGGTCCTTAACATGCCAATTAAGTTAAAAGGTAATAAATACTACTCAAAAGTGTTTAAAAGAGTTAATTACAAGCTATAAAATAACACTTTTTGAGTAGTAATCAGGTGAGTTGAGAGGAAAAAGAGTGTGTAAATCGAAGAAGGCCCTTTAAGGACTTAAACAACCCCCAAGGGCTTAGTTCAACATATTCACTAAAGCTAAGATGACAATGAGATACAACCAAAGTCAGGGTGATCACACCTTCTTTATTAAACACCCAAAGTCAAGGGGATTCACAACTTTGTTAGTCTATGTAGATAACATAATTGTGATCGAGAATGATTTAAAGGAAAGAAAAGCTCTAAGATGTCAATTGGAAAATGAATTTGAGATCAAAGACCTTAAGGAATCAAATTTATTAGAAAACCAGAATTTTGAAAATCAATTTTTGGAAGCAAGAATGAAGAATAAGGGATGAATAGGCCTTATAATAGATCAAATGAGGGTTGCCGTCCAAGCAAGGGCAGAGCCATATAAGGCTTAGAGTGGAAAAGAGCTCAATTGATTGCAGTTGTAGGTGTTGGTGGTTGCATGAAAATGCCTTCCATCTCTATTAAAAATTTCTTCATCCTTTTATTCACTTGCATGACATCACTCTGAATAGAATCCAAGATCATTCCAAACCTAGTTAGTGAAGTTTCCAACATCCTAATCCTGTGTTCAAGGTCTTCACCAATCTTAACTGCTCTTAGGTTTCTCTAGCTACAGAACCCGTTTTTAGAGCAAGTCCAAGGGATATTCCTTCTCAAATAATATGCATCCATGTGATATTTTCAGGTTTCAGATCCCCATGCAACCAGATTACAAACTCAGAGAACTCATCTGTAGAGTTGATCGTGATAAAATCTTCCAATCTGCCTGATCGCAAGTGGTTGGTTAGAAGATGGCGACCTAGAAAGTGGAAGTGGTGGTTATAAGGGTCAATGGAGATGAATTTATTGGTGAGGAACTCAGATGGAGTCATCTCCACACATTGCTAAGCAAAAATAAGAGGATTTTCTAATGTTTTCATAACCAAACCGGTCATTGAACTGAAAAAGTTACCAGTTCATGGTTCATCGGTCGAACCAGTGATGTCATAAATATATATTTTATATATTATTAAAATTAAATAATAATAATAAATTATAATCAACAAAAAAAAAAACACATTAAACATAAAAAGTAAAAAATAAATTTTTAAAAATAAAAATCAAACCTCACTATCGGTGGAGCTGAGGCGGCCATATGGTGGGGTGGGCTTTGTTGGATTGGTGTAGCTAGGGCCTTTTTCATGAGAGAGAGAGGGAGAGGGGGGGGGGGGGGGGGGGGCTTCCAACACTATAACGGTAGCATTGTCGGGGGTAGACTGGGGGTGTTTTTTCGTCGGGGATGTGCCAACGAGTAATGGCAACTCCATGCCGGTGACAGTGGGCGGCTCCAACTAGGGCAAACAGTCGTGTGAGGGTTGCTCTAGGGGATGAAAATGAGATTTTATACTCATCAAAACGACATTGTTTTGATGTTAGGGAAAAAATAAAATAAATTTAATTGAACCATCTAGTTCAGAGGGAACCGGTTGGTTGGTCCAGTTCAACAGTCGGATCGATGGTTCAATCGGTCCGATTTTGGTTCAACCTCTTTCTAGCCCAATTGATCGGATCAAACCGAAACCTTGATTGGACCAGAACCATGACTGCTCGGTGCTCGGATCAGCCGATCCGGTCTGATTTTTAAAACCATGGGATCTTCTACCAATCTAGGTTACTATTCCCTACCTAGTTTCCCCAATTCTGTTATGGTTCTTTATTTCTCATTATTATACACAACTAAGCTATCAATTCTGTCTGGCACACCAAACTCTGTCAGACTATTTTACCTTTCATGGTGAGGTACTCAAACCTGATGATGCTTGCCAATTTGGAATACTGAGGCTCCTTCACTTTCATGGAATTCTTAAGCTAAAAATATTGGAGATTGTGACCATGGTAGGTTTCATTTTGGACTTTAGAAATGGGATAAGGCACATGTTGTGATGAATGGGATTACCCAACATTAAGTGTCAATTTCCCCCAAAGATCTCAACAAACCATCCATCATGAACTGAATACCATTCCTCTTGATTACTACCCAAAAAGTACTATTTTGAGCCTTTAATTCATTATGTTTTAAGCACTTTTGTGTAGTAGTTCTCCATTTTTATTCCAATTGGCATGTTAAAGACTTAGCAATGACTTCTAATCATATTTGTGGCTAGTTTTAGTGTTTTGACAGCTTTTTGGATCATTAAGACAAGCTGATTACTACTCAAAAAGTGCTATTTGATAGCTTATAATTAATCCTTTTAAACGCTTTTGAGTAGTAGTTTAGGTCTTTTAACTCAATTGGCATGTTAAGGACCCTTGAAAGGAATTTTAATCACTTTATGTAAGTTTTGGTGTTTTTGTTAGTAATTTGATCACCAAAGCAAGTCAAGACTGAGGAGAGTTATGAGGAATCTTGGGCAAAGCTTAGAAGTCATTTGCCAAGAGTAAATCCGGATTGCAAGGAGAAAAAGTAATGAGAATCTGCCATGAAGCATATTCTTGATGACAGTCGTAGTAGCCACTTTTGGAGCACTTTCTGAAATCCAATTGATGCATGCTATATACCATTTTAAAGCTCAGGAAGTCAACAATCCAATGCTTCAAACAGTGTGCAATTCGGAGTTGAAACGAAGAAGTTGCAGCCATTGCAAGCCAATCACTCCGAGATAAAGGAAGCATTTTGCAAAGTGCTGCGAAATCACCCTTTTGTTGCGAAGTGATTCCGCAGCCTTTTTGTACAGTAGGGTGTATTTCCTTCTGAAGTTGCCCGACATATACCGCGAGAGGGAAGCTGGGAACCTCAAGGTGGAAGCCAACTTCGCAGCCCTGCGAAGATAGCATGTTGTTGCGAAATGATTTCGCAGCCCTCTTGAGTGTCTGCGAAATCTCGCAGACACCATTTTCTCTTACAAAATGGTTCCTAGAGCATCCCGATATTTGCTACCGACATTGGGAGATATTTTACATCAGATTTTTGTTGTCTAAATCCCAAAATACTCCTTGTAAGCCACCAATTACAAGATTCCTTAGCTTTTAAGTTAGTAAAAAGAGAAAATATCTATGTAATAATTAGTTTTATATTATGTTCATATATATACCTCTCGGGAGCCTGTTCTCAGAGAAGAGATCCTTTTGTAAAAGTTTTGGGTAAGCAAGTAAAGTGCAGTTCTTTGTATTGCCTTACCTTATCACTTTGTATTTTCATTTTCTTACTAAGTTATGAACTCTCTGAGGAGTTTTCCCCAGAGAATGAGTAACTAAACCTTTAATTCCTTGGAGCTAAGGTTGCCGGGGAAGGTTCCAAGTGCAAGAATGCAAAGCTTTGTGGTTTTAGCTAGTAATGAAGAGGAAGTGAAATCCTTTAATGATTTCTATGTTTTTAGTTAACTTAAAACACCTTAGAGTCACCTGGGCCAACACTTGGTAAGGCAAGTGATTTCCAACCATGGAGATGCACTAGTTTACCCCTTGTGAGCCTCTGGGAGGTGACTTTAAGGTAGGATTTTCTGGAATTGCCAACACTTGGTAAGCTTTTGGACTCCAAAGAGACATCCATTAGTTATCTCTTGCGAGCTTGAGAAGGGAAGTCCAAGGTTAAAGATCACCTTGAATGGTTAAGGCTTAGTGAGAGGCTTAAACCATTGCAAGTTGCATCAGTGAGAGAATTAAAGTGAAATCTAATTGAAGGATGTATCTGTACAACACCGGTTAGAGAATTGACTATAGGTTGAATCTCTAATGCGAGGAAATGAACCATCTGACCGGAGCTATGTCTTTTGCATGAGGAACCACCCCAGTGAACCTAACTCTCCAAGGAATGTTTCTCTTCCTAAGTTATTCCGAGTACTTGTTATGTTAGTTAGTTTAAATCTTTACCAATCAAAGTTTATGTTTTATTTCTTAAGCTAACCTTGAAATGAAACAAGACCAATTCACTTTGAATTGGTATCATTGATAGCTTGTTAATCCTTCCCAGTGAACGATCCTAGAGCCACTATACTATAGTAGCTTTTTCTTTGCTACCCTAGTATATGGTGTTATAGGTTATAAATTTTGTTGATTACTCCCTCAAACAAGGAGCACCAGCTGGACACGAATCAGCTGAGACACCAATTGGGCATGAATCACAAGCCAAGTAAAGGAGAGAAGCAAAGAGGAAAAACAGAGGAAAGAAGCAGTTTTTGTAGCCGTGCACTGTCACTTTGGGAGGCTCTATTTTGTTCATCGTGCAAAATCATCTTTCAAGAATCCCATATTCGGAACCGGCTTGGAATTGCTGACAAATAAAGTACCTATAGTGGTATATTGCCATTCGTATAAGGAGCTCAAAATGGCAAATTTCGCACTTTGTACTGTTCATGCGAAAATGCCATGCAAGTGCAAATTTCGCACCAGCCCATGCAAGTGCGAATTTCGCACCTTGTATTGTTCATGTGACTTTGGTGCGAAATCTCCTCTGTTCTGCCGACTCCACTTGAGATCTTTTCTTCTGTATTTTTTTTTATGTAAATTCCTTTCTTATCCTTGTAATTAGCTAATCACAGACTTTGCTTTGTAAAGACTATAAGAGGGGTGGAAATCATCTCTCGTAAAAATGGTATTTTTTTACACTTAGTGAAATTTTCCTCTCGGGGAGAAATACAGAGTTCTCTTTGCTTTCATTTTCTCTCTTTTATTTTTCTTTTTCTTGGAAGCCAAACAACCTCTGAGGATGTTTTCCCAGAGGATGAGAGGTTAAACCTTTGGTTTCTTGGAGTGAAGGAATCTAGGTGAAAAGTCCAGATGCAAAAGTGGAAAACTCTCGTGCATTAA
>JAJJMF010000678.1:410162-447228 GCA_022058775.1 Vitis hybrid cultivar
AGCAAAAGCTTGTGATTGGTTAGTTACAAGGATAAGAAAGGAAATTACATCACAAAATACAAAGGAAAATATCTAAAGTGGAGTCGGCAAAAACAGAGGAAAATTCGCACCACGCATGGGTTATGCGAATTTTGAAGGTGTTATGCGAATTTCGCATAACACCTTGTGTCGTGCGAAATTTTCGCACAACCTGGAGCAGTTGGCTTCTGAAGGCCATATCTTCCTCATTTAAGCTCCAAATCGTACACGGTTTGAAGAGTTGGATTCGTGACTTCCAGAGCTTTGAAATGATATATAGCATGTAAAAAATGGACTTCGGGAAGTGCTCCAAAAGTGCGAAAGAAGACTGCAGCTGCTGTCCTCTTTGCTTCTCTTCACTTTGCTTCACTTTGCTTCTCTTTGCTTCTCTCCTTTGCTTCTCTCCTTTGCTTACTTTGAACGACTTTGGCAAAGGGCTATGGAGCTCCAAAGCTTGGTTCTTCATGAATTTGAGCTTCCAAAAGCTTTGCCATAACTTGTCCAAGTAGCTCCTCCATCATTTGGCATGCTTGAATTGATTCATAAGCTGATAAAAACATGTAAACTTGCCACAAAATGGTTAAAACCAATTACTAAGGACCTTAATGAATTAATTGGGTTAAATGAATATGATTACTACTCAAAGGTGCTTAAAACCATTATAATTAGGTCTAGAAAATAACACTTTTTGGTAGTAATCAGTAGAGTTGTTCATAGAATCTAGAGTCTTGACTTTATGACTTAGATTTGTTCATGTCATCCATAACCTTAACTTGTTCATACCATCTAGAGCCATGAGCTCATGATATAGAGTCATTCATGTCAACCACAACCCAATGTTGTTCATAACATTTAGAGCCTTGAGCTCACAACCAAGGGTATCCCATGTTATCCACAACCCTTAGCTATTAATAGCAAGTAGATCCTTAAGCTCACGATCGAGATTCGTTCATGTCAACCATAACCCTAAGTTGTTCATAGAATCTATAGTGCTGAGCTCATGACCCATGGTCTTTAATTTCATTAACAACTCTAAGTTTTTCACAGCATCAAGAGCCTTGAGCTCACGACCTGGAGTCGTTCATCTCAACCATAGGCCAAATTTGTTCATAACATTTAGCGCCTTGAGCTCATGACCTAAAGTACCTCATGTATTCCACAACCCTGAGCTATTACTAGCATCTAGAGCTCGGAGCTCACGACTCAGATTGATTCATGTCAACCATAACCCAGAGTTGTTCATAACATTTAAAGCCCTAAGCTCAAGACCTATAGAGGTTAATGTCATCCATAGCCTTGAGTTATTCATAGCATCTAAAGCCATAAGCTCATAACTTGGAGTCTTTCATGCCAACCATAGCCTAGAGTTGTTCATTGCATTTAGGGCCTTGAGCTCACAACCTAAAGTCGTTCATGTCACCCATAACTCTGACCTGTTCAGAATCTTGAGCCCTAAGCTCACGACTTGGAGTCATTCATGTCAACCAAAACATAAAGTTGTTCATAACATCTAAAGCCTAAAGCTCACGAACCAGAGTTGTTCATGTCAACCACTTCCCAATGCTATTCATAGCATTTAGAGCCTTGAGCTCATGACCCAGAGTAACCCATGTTACCCATAACCCTTAAGTATTCATAGCAACTAGTTCTCTGAGCTCACAACCAAGAGTCATTCATGTCAACCACAACTCTGAGTTGTTTATAGTATCAAGAGCCCTTAGCTCATGACCCATTGTCTTTCATGTCATCGACAACCTTGAGTTGTTCATAGCATCAAGAGCCCTAAGCTCACGACTCAGAATTGTTCATGTCAACCACAGCTTAGAGTTGTTCATAGCATTTAGAGCCTTGAGATCACGACCTAGAGTTGCTCATGTCATCCACAACCCTAAGCTATTATTAGCATCTAGAGCCTTGAGCTCATAAACCAGAGTCATTCATGTCAACTGCAGACTAGAGTTGTTCATAGCATCTAGAGCCTTGAGCTCACAACTCAAAGTCTTTCATGTCAACCCCAGCCTAGAGTTGTTCATTGCATCTAGGGCCCTAAGCTCATGACTCCAAGGTGTTCATGTTATCCACAACCTTGAGCAGTTCATAGAATCAAGAGTCTTGAGCTGATGACTTGGAGCCTTTCTTATCATTGAAAAACCCTGAGCGCTTCATAGCATTTAGAGCCCTAAGCTCACGACCTGGAGTTGTTCTTGTCAACCATAACCCAGAGTTATGCACAACATCTAAAGCCCTGAACTCACGACTGATTACTACTCAAAAAGTGCTCTTTTATAGCTTGTTATAAACTCTTTTAAACACTTTTGAGTAGTATTTATTACCTTTTAACTCAATTGGCACATTAAAGACCCTTGCAAATGTTTCTAATCAGCTTTTGGCAAGTTTTGGTGTTTTTGATAGCTTTTTTATCATTAAAACGAGCCAAGAATGAGGGAGAATTTTGTATAGTCCATGGCAAAGCAAGTTGAAGCTCAAACACATGAAGAATCTAAGTTTTGGAGAGCTTCGTAGCATTTGCCAAATCAATCAAGTATGCAAGGAAGAGAATCAGAGAAGAAATCTAACATCCAGCAATTTCGCATGGGTATGCGAAATGCCAAAAAGAGTACAAGCTGCAAGACAGAGGGCAAGATTGTGAAAAATGAATTTCGCACCCTGTGCGAAATTTCGCAAGCCTTGCGAAAATCCTCCTGTGTAATTTTCAGATATTTTTCCACCGACTCCGTTAGATTTTTATCTCGAGATATCTTGTGTAATTACCTATTTTCTCCTTGTAATAAGCTAAAAATATTTTTAGATATTTAGGACATCTAAATGAGGGGTTAAAAATATCTCTCTATATATGTCTTAAAATATCTTTTTTGTAATATATCATAAGAAATTCCAGAGAACACTTGTAAATTCTTTCAGGAAGAAATACATAGAGCGTTGCTCTGCCTTACCTACTCATTTTATTTTTATTTTCTTCTAGCCAAACAACCTTTGAGGATGTTTTCTTAGATGATGAGTGGCTAGGTTTTTCGTCTCTTGGACTGAAGGAAGCTAGGTAAGGGATCTGAATACAAAGGTGGGAGTTTTCCTTGCTTTAAATGAGGAGAGTTGTTACCCATTAATGGTTTTTATTTTAAGGTTTAACTTAAAATCCCTTAAAATCACTTGGGCCAATACTTAGTAAGCTTTTCGGACTCCCTGGAGATCCATTAGTTATCTCTTACGAGCCTCTGGGAGGTGGTTTAAAGGTAGGATTACCTAGAATGGCCAATACTTGGTAAGCTTTTCGGACTCCCTGGAGATCCATTAGTTATCTCTTACGAGCCTTTGAAGGGTAATCCAAGGTTAGGATCACCTTGAATGGCCAATACTTGGTAAGCTTTTCGAGCTCCATGGAATCCATGGATGTCTATTAGTTATCATGTATGAGCCATTGAAAGATGATTCACAGTGAGAGGTCTTTAGTGTTTGAAACCATTAATGGGATGCAATTGCAGTTTTTCATGGACTAGTGGGATCAAATCTTGGTTGCTAAATACACACCAGTTCGGGAGATAGCCATTCTTTATGTTATTATCCCCAACGCGAGGAAAAGATCCGAAATCTCCCCCTTTTGTCTAAGGAACCTGAACCTGGTGACCTAAAACTCCAAGAAACCTTTTCTTTGTAATTAATCTCAGTTACTATTTTTGGCTAACTTAAAACCAACCCCTTTTCAACCAAAATTATGTTTTCTTTTAAAGCTAACTCATAAAAGAAAAAACACCATTTCAGTACTTTAACTAATGTCACTTGTAATATGAAAACCCATCCCTGTGGACAATCCTAGAACCACTATACAATCCTAGCTATGCTACCCTAGTGTATGGTGAATTAGGTTTATAAATTTTGTTGATAACTCCCGTCTGAGGACTGAATCAAGTAGTACACCAATTGGGGACGAATCAAATGACGTCGTTGCCGGGGATGGTGCCACTTCACAGTGATATAACCTTTATAAAACACTTGTGATTTTCATCACAAGTTTGGTGATTTTTCTTTTCTTTTACTAACTCTTTTTATTTGTTTTTATTGTAGTTTATCTTTTATTTAGTTTTTAGTTAACCTTAATTTTTTTTTCTAGAATTGTTTTTCTTTTGTTTCTTTTTTCTTTGTTTTTGTTTCAGTTATTGCTAGTTGTGCATGCCCTATTGGATACGAGACAGTGAGGGAAGACTTGTGAAAATCGAAACTCCTCACGAAACAAAGTTGGAATTATGCATGAACATCATGGAAGCTACACCTGAAGATCAGCATTGTCAACATGCTCAGGAGGAGAATTTCAGCACATACCGATCCATGAAGGACCACATGCATCCACCTCGTATGAGTGCACCATCATGTAGAGTGCCACCTACAGAGCAGCTAGTGATCCAACCACATATTGTGCCACTTCTACCTACTTTCCATGGGATAGAAAGTGAGAATCCCTACGCGCATATCAAAGAATTTGAGGAGGTTTGTAATACTTTCCAAGAAGAAGGAGCTTCAATTGACTTGATGAGGCTCAAGCTATTTCCTTTCACCTTAAAGGATAAGGCCAAGGTCTGGATTTATTCTTTAAGGCCAAGGAGTATCCGAACTTGGACTGATTTGCAAGTTGAATTTCTCAAGAAAATTTTCCCAACTCATAGGACTAATGGCTTGAAAAGGTAAATTTCAAACTTCTCAGCTAAAGAGAATGAGAAATTCTATGAGTGTTGGGAGAGATACATGAAAGCTATCAATGCTTGTTCTTACCATGGCTTTGATACATGGCTATTGGTGAGCTATTTTTACGATGGTATGTTTTCCTCAATGAAGCAACTCTTAGAAATGATGTGTGGAGGAGACTTCATGAGTAAGAATTCGGAGGAAGCCATGGATTTCTTGAGTTATTTGGTTGAAGTTTCAAGAGGATAGGATGAGACGAATGCCAGAGAAGTGGGAAGAATGAAGTCTCAACCTAATGCTCCTAATGCTAAGGCTGGGATGTATACTTTGAACAAAGACATCGATATGAAAGCAAAAGTTGCAGCTATGGCAAGAAGATTGGAGGAGTTAGAAATGAAGAAGATATGAGAAGTGCAAGCCATTTCTAAAACACCAGTGCAAGCTATGCCATGTTCCATTTGTCAATCTTTTGAGCACTTGGTGGAGGAGTGTCCTATGATTCCAGCTATGAGAGAAATGTTTGGGGATCAAGCAAATGTTATTGGATAATTTAAGCCTAATAACAATGCTTCATATGGCAACACCTACAATTCAAATTGGAGGAACCATCCGAATTTCTCTTGGAAGCCAAGGGCACCTTAGTACACGCAACCTGGCCAAGCACCTCTACAAGCCTCGAATCTTGAACAAGCCATTGTGAATCTTAGCAAGGTCGTGGGAGACTTTGTTGGAGACTAGAAATCCATCAATGCTCAGCTCAGTCAAAGAATTGATAGTGTAGAGAGTACATTGAACAAAAGGATGGATGGAATGTAAAATGATCTATCTCATAAGATAGATAATCTCCAGTACTCAATCTCAAGGCTCACCAACCTCAACACAATGCAAGAGAAAGGAAAGTTTCCTTCTCAACCTCATCAGAATCCCAAGGGCATCAATGAACTGGAGGCTCAGGAGGGAGAATCTTCACAGGTGAGGGAAGTCAAAGCAGTGATCACTCTAAGGAGTGGTAAAGAGGTTGATCTGCCTACATCTAAGCTAGAGCATGAACCAGAGAGTGAAGTAGAGAAAGAGAAGAGAGAGGAAATCAAAGGAAAGAGAAAAGAGAATAGTAAGAAGAAGGAGGATCTTGAATCTACTGTGAATGAAGAACTGGAGAGGACCATCAACCAGGAAGATATGATGAAGAAACACAAGCCTCCACCTTTCTCTTAAGCTTTGCATGGCAAAAAGGGAATCAATAATGCATAAAAAATTCTTGAAGTGTTGAGGCAAGTGAAAGTTAACATCC
Source organism: Vitis hybrid cultivar (assembly GCA_022058775.1). Classification (NCBI taxonomy): domain Eukaryota; kingdom Viridiplantae; phylum Streptophyta; class Magnoliopsida; order Vitales; family Vitaceae; genus Vitis; species Vitis hybrid cultivar. Next base: position 416,167 of record JAJJMF010000678.1, read on the forward strand.
CTTTGCTAGACATGATTAAACAAGTTCCGACTTATGCAAAATTCCTGAAGGACTTGTGCACTATAAAAAGAGGGTTGAATGTGAATAAGAAAGCCTTCTTGACTGAGCAAGTAAGTGCCATTATACAGTGCAAGTCTCCAGTGAAATGCAAAGATCCGGGCTATCCTACCATCTCAGTGATGATTGAAGGGACGTGTGTGGAGAAAGCTTTGTTGGACTTTGGGGCAAGTGTGAATTTGCTACCCTACTCTGTCTATAAGCAATTGATACTTGGAGAGTTAAAGCCAACATCAATCACTCTATCTCTAGCAGATAGATCTGTGAAGATTCCAAGAGGCATGATTGAAAATGTCCTAGTTCAAGTTGACAAATTCTACTACCCAGTGGATTTTGTTGTTCTTGATACAGACCCAGTTGCCAAATGACTAACTATGTTCCTATCATATTTGGAAGATCATTCCTAGCTACATCAAACACTATCATCAATTGTAGGAATGGAGTCATGCAAATTACGTTTGGCAACATGACGTTAGAGCTCAACATCTTTTATTAGTGCAAGAAACAATTCCATCCAGAAGAAAAAGAAGGACCAGAAGAGGTGTGCATGATTGACAACTTAGTGGAGGAGCATTGTGATTAGAAAATGCTTGAAGATTTGAGCGAGAGTCTTAGGGATCTTGATGAAAGGTTATCTAAACCCTCAGATTTGCTTGCTACTCTGCCCCCATTGGAAAAGGAAGGAAGAAATTTTGCCTTTATTCAATAGGGAGGAGACACCAGAAGCTGTTAAGGAGGAGCTCCCAAAGCTTATTCTAAAGCCATTACCCACAGAGTTGAAGTATGCATACATGGAAGAAAACAAGCATAGCCCTGTTGTTATTTCTTCATCTCTTACCATTCCTTAGGAAGATTGTCTACTTGAAGTCCTCAGGAGATGTAAGAAGGCGATAGGGTGGCAAATTTCTAATCTAGAAGGGATCAACCCTTTAGTCTGTACCCATCATATATAGATGGAAGAAGAAGCTAAGCCAGTTCGTCAACCTCAGAGAAGGTTGAACCCTCACATGCAAGAGGTGGTGCGAGCTGAAGTGCTTAAGCTACTTCAGGCTGGTATTATCTACCTCATATCAGATAGCCCATGGGTGAGTCCTACGCAAGTCGTGCTAAAGAAATCAGGGATCACGGTGGTGCAAAATGGTAAGGGAGAAGAAGTGTCTACATGCCTCACTTCAAGTTGGAGGGTGTGTATTGATTATAGAAAGTTGAATATTGTAATAAGCAAGGACCACTTCCCATTGCCGTTTATTGATCAAGTACTTAAGAGGGTCTCTAGCCATCCATTATACTATTTCTTGGATGGCTACTCTGGGTATTTTCAAATAGAAATTGATGTTGAAGACCAAGAGAAGACCACTTTCACATGTCCATTCGAAACCTACGCATACAAAAGAATGCCTTTCGGCTTATGCAATGCACCCACAACATTCCAAAGATGCATGTTAAGCATTTTCAGTGATATGGTGGAGCGTATTATGGAAGTCTTTATAGACGATATCACCGTATATGGAAGTGCATTTGACGAATGCTTAGTCAACTTGGAAGCTGTTTTGAACCGATGCATTGAGAAAGACTTGGTGCTTAACTGAGAGAAATGCCATTTCATGGTACACCAAGGGATTGTCCTTGGGCATATTATCTCAAAGCAAGGCACTGAAGTGGACAAAGCAAAGGTTGAACTTATTGTCAAGTTGCCTGATTACTACTCAAAAAGTGTTATTTTGTAGCTTGTAATTAAATCTTTTAAACACTTTTGAGTAGTAGTTATTACCTTTTAACTCAATTAGCATATTAAGTACCTTTGCAATCATTTCTAATCAAATTGTGTAAGTTTTGGTGTTTTCGATAGTAATTTGATCACCAAAGCAATCCAAGATTGAGGAGAGTTCTATGGAATCCATGGCAAAGTAATGGGAAGCTCATTAACATGAAGAACCAAAGCTTTGAAGCTTTATAGTCCTTTGTGATTACTACTCAAAACATGCTATTTTGTAGCTTGTAATTAGCTCTCTTAAACACTCTTGAGTAGTAATTATTACCTTTTAACTCGATTAACATGTTAGGGACCCTTGCAATCAGATTTCTAACAATTGTGTTAAGTTTTGGTGCTTTTTGATAGCTTTATGCCCACCAAAGCAATTTAAGAATGAGGGAGAGCTATTTATAGTTCATGGCAAAGCTTTTGGAAGCTTTGATTTTTGAAGAAATCAAGCTATAGAGCCTCATAATCCTTTGCCTTAATCGTTCAAAGTTTACAAGGGAGAAACAATGGAGAAGAAGAAAACAGGGGATGAAAACAGGGGACACAGCTGCAGTCTTTTAGTGCACTTTTGGAGCACTTCCCGAAGTCTATTCTTTACATTCTATATACCATTTTGAAGCTCAGAAAGTCAAGAATCCAATGGTTCAAACCACGTATGATTTAGAGCTGAAATGAGGAAGATATGGACTTCGGAAGACAACTGCATCAAGCTGAGGGACAATTTCGCACACCACTGTTTAAGGTGCTAAATCCTCAGTCCGCTGTGCGAAAATTTCGTACACCTCAAACCAACATGCGAAATTGGAACTCAGCGTGCGAAAATTGGATATTTTTGCCGACTCTTTTTTCTTCTGATATTTTTGTGTTTAAATTTCCATTTTCTCCTTGTATTCAACCAACCATGTAATTCCTTAGCTAGGAAGTATCCAAGGAAGGGTAAAACTACATTCCTATTTAAATTCTCTTGTAATCACTGAAAATCTATCTTCGTCGGGGAGCTTTCTCCAGGAGACCAACTATTGTAAATTTGTTACTTAGTGAAATACAGAGATCTCTTTTACTTTCTTTTTCTCTCTTCTATTTTCTATTTTCTTGCAAGCCAAACACCCTCTGAGGATGTTTTCCCAGAGGATGAGAGGCTAAACATTTAGTTTCTGGGAGTAAAGGAAGCTAGGTGAAAAGTCCAGATTAAAAGGTGGAAAGTTTCCGTGCATTAAATTCAGGTAGTTGGAGTCCATAAATGGCTTCTAAAGCCAAGGTTTTGCCTTAAATCCCTTAGGATCACTTTGACTGGCCAATACATGATAAGCTTAAGGTCTCTGTGGATGCTTATTGCTAGATCCATATCAGTCCATTAGTTATCATGTACGAGCCATTGGAAAGTGATTCAAGGTGATAGCCCATAGTGTCTCAAGCCATTAATGGACCTTGACTACCATCTCTAGTGACTTTTTATGGATTAAAACTTCATTGTCAAACCTATACCGGTTCGGGAAATAACTATAGGTTAAATCCCCAATGCGAGGAGAAAAATCCGGAATTTTCCATTTTGTATCTGGAACTTAAACCTAGCAACCTTTAGCTCCGGAAGACTTTCTTTCTTCCACTTTTTACTTAGTTCTATGTGAGTTTAGTTTAAATCACCACTTTCAAAACAATTTTATTTTCTTTTAAATTTCAAGTTTGTGCTAAAGGAAATCATTAGAATCAATTTCTAATTTAGAGTCTATCATTGGTAGAGTGAAAACTCATCCCTGAGTTCGACCCTAGAACTGCTATACTATAGTAGCTTTGCTACGCCAGTATAAGGTCATAGGTTTTATAAATGTTTTTGATTAAAAGATCCGGCTGGGAAGTCAAGCGCGAATCACTTTGCCATAAGCAAATCATGAATGCAAGGAGGGAAAGCAAAGAGAGAAATCTAACATGAAGCATTCAAGAGGATAGAAACTGTTGGACACTTTTGGAGCACTTACTAGAGTTTATTTGATGCATACTATATTTCATTTTGAAGCTCGGGAAGTCAGCAATCCAATACTTCAAACGGTGTGTAATTCGGAGTTGAATTGAAAAAGTTAGAGCCATTGGAAGCTGATCACACCAAGCTGAAGGCCAATTTCACAGGTTGCGAAATCACAAGAGGATGGCTGTGAAATGGTGTCCTTCAGCTTGTGAAATTTTTCAGCCATCTTGCACGCTTGCGAAATCCTCCTGAGTGCTTCCAAATATTTGTGACCAAAATTTTTAGATTTTTTGCTTCAGATATTTGATGTCTAAATCCCCATTTTCTTCTTGTAATCCACCTATCATAGGATTCCTTAGTCTTTAAGTAAGAACAAAAGGTGAATAACCTCATATATATTATTTTTTACTTTTCATCACAGACATATCTCGGGAGCTTGTTCTTAGAGACAACTTTTTATATAGTTTGGAAGGAAGTAAAATACAGAGCTTTGCTCTACCTTACCTACTCAATTTGATTGTATTTTTCTTACTAGCCAAACAATCTCTGAGGATGTTTCCTCAGAGAATGAGTGGCTAAACTTTTAGTTCCTTGGAGCTAAGGTAGCTGGGTAAGGCCTTGAATGCAAGAATTGGTAGTTTTGTTGTTTCAGCTGTTAATAAAGAGAAAGTGTGACCCGTTAATGATTTCAATGTTTTAAATTAACTTAAAACACCTTCAATTCACCTGGGCCAACACTTGGTAAGGCAAGTGATCTCCGTCCATTGAGATGCACTAGTTTATCTCTTGCGAGCCTGTGGGAGGTGACTTGAAGGTAGGATTTTCTAGAATTGCCAACACTTGGTAAGCTTTTAGACTCTAAGGAGACATCCATTAGTTATCTCTTGCGAGATTGAGAAGGGAAGTCCAAGGTTAATGATCACCTTGAATGGTGAAGGCTAGGTGAGAGGCACGAGCCATTGCAAGATGCATCAGTGAGAGAGAATTAGTTAATGGGAAACATCTGTACAACACCAGTTAGAGAATTAACTATATGTTAAGTCTCTAATGCGAGGAAAAGATTCAAGTGATCGGAGCTCTATTTTTGCATAAGGAGCCTGACCCCAGTGATCCTAAAACTCGAAGGAACGCTTTTCTTCATAAGTAATTCCCATTACTTTCTTTTTAGTTAGTTTAAAACAAATCATTCTTCAACCAAAGTTTATGTTTTCTCTTAAAGCTAACCTTGAAATGAAAAAGCACCAATTCAACTTTGAATTAGTATCAGTTGTAAGTTGAAAACCCTTCCCAGTGAACGATCCTAGAGCCATTATGCTATATTAGCTAAGGCTATCCTAGTGCATGGTGATATAAGTTATAAATTTTGTTGATTACTCCTGTCTGAGGACCAAGCTCAAGGTACACCAGCTAGGCACGCAATCATTGCCATCGCCAACAACTGTCAAAGGAGTAAGGCAATTCCTTAGCCATGCTGGGTTCTATAGGAGGTTTATTAAAGATTTCTCTAAATTTGTAAGACCTCTTTGTGAACTATTGGTAAAGGATGCTAAATTCATATGGGATGATCGATGTCAACGGAGTTTTGAAGAACTGAAGCTATTTTTGATGACCGCTCCAATAGTGAGAGCTCCCAACTGGTAATTGCCCTTTGAAGTGATGTGCAATGCCAGTAACTTTGCTATAGGAGATGTTCTTGGGCAAAGAGAATGTGGAAAGCCCTATGTGATCTACTATGCGAGCAAAACGTTGAATGAAGCGCAAAGAAACTACACAACCACAGAGAAAGAATTGTTGGCTATAGTTTTTGCCATAAACAAATTTCGCGCTTACTTGGTGGGGTCTTTCATTGTGGTTTTCACTGATCACTCGGCCTTGAAATATCTGCTGACTAAGCAAGATGCAAAAGTGAGGCTGATTAGATGGATTCTCTTGGTTCAAGAGTTCAATCTTCAGATCAAAGACAAGAAAGGAGTGGAGAATGTGGTAGTCGACCATCTGTTAAGGCTAGCCATCGCACATAAATCCCATAGTTTGCCCGTTAATGATGATTTTCTAGAGGAGTCACTCATGTTGATGGAAGTCGCTCCTTGGTATGCTCATATTGCTAACTATCTAGTTACCAAAGAAGTTCCAAGTGAGTGGAAAGCACAAGATAAGAAGCATTTCTTTGCAAAAATTCATGCCTACTATTGGGAAGATCCATTTCTATTCAAATATTGTGCGGATCAAATAATACGAAAGTGCGTCCTTGAACAAGAGCAATAGGGGATCCTCAATCATTGCCACGAAAGCGCATATGGAGGCCACTTTGCTTCTCAAAACACATTTATGAAGATATTGCAATCGGGTTTCTACTGGCCATCACTTTTCAAATATGCCCACACCATGTGCAGAAGCTATGATAGATGCCAAAGGCTTGGGAAGTTAACACGCAGGAACATGATGCCTTTGAACCCCATTTTAATAGTTGATATTTTTTATGTTTGGGGCATTGACTTCATGGGACCTTTTTCTATTTCCTTTGGCTACTCCCACATCTTGGTGGGAGTAGATTATGTTTCTAAATGGGTTGAAGCGATCCTGTGCAAATGCAATGATCACAGAGTTGTTCTCAAATTTCTCAAAGAGAACATCTTCTCTAGATTTGGAGTACCCAAGGCCATAATGAGTGATGGGGGTACTCATTTTTGTAACAAGCCATTCAAAACTCTCTTAGCCAAGTACGGGGTGAATCATAAGATAGCTACACCTTTCCACCCTCAGACTTCTGGGCAAGTTGAGTTAGCAAATCGGGAGATAAAAAACATACTGATGAAGATGGTGAATATGAGCAGAAGAGATTGGTTTGTTAAGCTTCATGATTCACTGTGGGCATACAAAACAACTTACAAGACCATTCTTAGAATGTCTTCTTATTGCCTAGTCTACGGCAAAGCGTGCCATCTCCCTGTGGAAGTGGAATACAAAGCTTAGTGGGCAATCAAGAAGCTTAACATGGATTTAAGCAGAGCTGACATGAAGAGGTTTTTAGACCTTAATGAGATGGAGGAACTGAGAAATGATGCCTACAATAATTCAAACATTGCAAAACAAAGATTGAAGAGGTGGCATGATTAGTTAGTTTCCCATAAAGAATTCCAAAAGCGATAAAGAGTCTTGTTGTATGACTCTAAGCTCCACATCTTCCTGAGAAAGCTGAAGTCAAGGTGGATAGGTCATTTTACTATTCAACAAGTGCATTCAAATGGAGTAGTGGAACTACTCAATTCCAATAGCAATAGGAGTTTCAAAGTCAATGGCCATTGTCTCAAGCCATTCGTGGAGCCTTTTTCTCGAGACAAGGAGGAAATCATCCTCCTTGAGCCACATCAAGCTTAACAAGACAAGTGGTTAGATGGACTTAGTTTGTCGGAAGACATTAAGTCCATATTTTTTTGTTTTAATGTTGATTTAAAGTTTTATTGATTTAATACTTGTTTTAATTGTGATTTTTTGCTTTAATTTTATTTTGTTGTGATTTAATTTAATTTTTGATGATCAATTGCAGGTGGAAAAACCTTAAAAAATTTATGGCGGAGGAAAAACAAGAAAAACAAAGCAAAAATCCCAAATATCATTTCGCAAGGGGTGCAAAAATTTTGCACACCCTGCAAAAATTTCACAGGGCATGCAAAATATTCCAACACCCAACTTTGTGAAAATGCTTTGCGAAAAGCTGTGCGAAATTAGAGATGATGTGCAAACCTTGTGCGAATTCCAATAGCCTGTGCGAAAACCAACAGTCACTGAAAAGTTTATTTAAACCCCTCCAGGCCCTGTTTTCATTTCGCACACCCCATCTGCCCATTGCGAAAGCCTCCATCACCTTGCGACGCCCCAGCTTCCATAGTTTTTTCTCCATTAGACGCCCCGCGCCCACCCATTTGAAGAGGCGATCTACACCGAACCTGTGGAACACAGACCTGAGCCCCTCACTCTATTTCTGACATGGCACGTATTAGAGAAGGTCTTACCGACTCTTCACTATCTTGCAATCTAAGGCCAAGAGCCTCCTCTCCGTGGGATTCGACATCTCAGGCCCCCGAGGCCTCGACCATTCCATTTTCTAAGGGTGGAGTGCCTTCTAATCCTCCTTAGCATAGATACGAGACGCGAAGACCACCGATTACACCTGGGGTGACTTCTTCGTGCCCTGAGAGCTTAGTATGTCGCACTCTAGCTAAGAGGGCCAGAACTTCAAGCCCTAGAGAGTCGTTTAGACCTTCACAGCCTGATCCTTAGGCCCCTGCCGATTCTCAGTGCCCTTCCGGCATGTCACCAGAAGCCATCATCAAACGGCCTATGGTCATTGCGCCGCCCATTGAGGGAAATTCAGATTGTAGAGTCAGACCATTCCATTTTGAGTTATATTTTGACCTCGAGGTCATGCGACAACGACAGGAGCTTTGGGATTCAATTGGATTGCTCTAGAGGTACCATCTCGAGCACCTTATGACTCCCAGGGAGTTCTTTTGCCCTAGAGTGGCACAAGACTTCTATCAGTCTATAACTACTCATGGCGCCCCGAGTCCTACCACCATTCACTTCAGCATTGATGGGAGCTAGGGTATTTTTGAGGCTAGACACGTTGTAGAGGCTCTACATATTCCATACGAGCCAATGGATCCAACAGATTTCAGGGAGTGGTCCCCTGTATCTCAGTGGGACATGGTCCACGTCTTATCCAGGGGGACCTCCATAGATTCAGTCCTTCTACGTAAGGAGCTTCCACCTAGGTTGCTCCTAGTAGATGTGTTGCTACAGTCCAACCTTTTTCCCCTTCAACATTTAGTGTAGAGGTGATGAGCTATCCTGGACGCTTTATTCCGGATATAAGAGGGCCTCTATTCCAGGCCACATCACTTGATTATGGCCTCTCTCCTCCACTTTGAGGAGAAGGTTCACAGGAAGAAGCTCCAGAGGGCCGACACTATTCCACTACTGTTTCTGAGGTTGCTCTATCACATATTGGAGTATATGGGCTATCCTACTGAGCCCCACCTTGAGCGTCGCGACCATTGTTGAGAACGATTCACTCTCGACAAATGGACACAATTGGCGGGCTATTCGGCACCTTTAAGAGCCCCACCCAGACCAGCACCTCCAGTACCACCACAGGCTAAGCAGGCACAGTAGGATGAGCTTCCCACGGAGTCTGTACCACTTTCCCCTGCAGCACTTATGCCTGAGGCCACTCATACTGCTCCTCCTACCACTCCTATTGTTCCACCGGATGCACCTTCTACATCTGAGGCCTCCATCACCATTACTGCCACAAAGTTTTATGCCATGGTACATACGTTCCAGACACTGACCACTACACACAATGCTTTATTCCGAAAAATGGCCGCCATGCATGCTCAGCAGGACCAGCATACTGCTATCCTTCATCAGATTCAACAGCATCTGGGACTTCTACCACCACCTCAGTCTGACATTCCTGGACCATCAAAGCCCATAGCTCTAGTTGAGGAGACTATTCCAACTAAGGAGACCACCAGAGCCGAGGTCCTGATCCAGCCCACTCAGGAGGCCACCATAGACGCATCATCTTCACATGATCCTACCACCACTTGATCATCTCTTTATCTTATATTTACTTATTATATTAGTAGACATAATTACTTGTTTTGATGTTTCATAACTGGGATTGGATGTATTACCTGATGATATCTCATATCGTACTTTCTTAGATTAATATATAGACATCATTTTTGTTTATATTTGCCATTCTTCTATTTCCTCTACTCATTACTCTTTTGTTTTTTGAATCATGTGGTTTCTCCTATATGTCTCAGACTCAATTTCACTTAGGAGGTACCACTTCCTCCCTTTATTTGCAATCGCTCTTGCCACATTGAGGGCAATGTTGATCTTGGTTGGGGGAGAGTTAAAAAAGGAAGATTTGTTAATAATGCTAGGTTATTTTGCTAATTTAGTACTTTTTGCTTAATTTTAAAATTTTTGTTTAATTTTAAAAGTTTTTACTCTACTTTCCATGATTATTAAGGAAAAACTCTCAAAATGAAATGAGAGAAATTGAATTCTTACCTTTTTACTTGAATTTTAGTGTTTGTATTATGCGTATTGAGGTTAATGAATTATTGAAACTCCTATTGAATTCAACCTTATTTCTACCACTTTAATTTTACCACACACTGTGCACATTAGGTTTAGTTTATAAGATGAAAAACTATCTCACCCCTTAAACTTAGGAAAATTTCGACTTGGTACCTTTGACCTTGTTTTAATAGTGTTGGGACACCTTATAAAAGACCAATGAGCCTTCGAAAAAAAATAAATAAATAAAAGAGAAAGAACTAAGTGTTACACTTGCTTTGAAACCCGAGCAAGGTTCGAGGGGTATTTGGCAAAAGTCTTTGAAACCCGGTGCCTTAAACCTCTATTGGTTGGGAGTCACCGACCTCAATTCTCATTACAAGGGTGAATAGGTGGAGTTTAACATATCGTAGGTGCTTAGGTATTAAATTTCATTCTCAAAAGTCTGGGGTAAAATCTGAAGAGTTAGTGGTTGAAAGATCCTAAAAGCTTGATGCCCTAAATCTTGATTGGTTGGGAGTCATCGATGGATCCTTGTTACATGGACACTTTATGAAACAATACCTTTAGCATTGCACATTTTGCAGCCAAATGGGATTTTCGCAGCCGGGTGCCATTTTCGCAGCCCATTTCGTAGCTGCGAAATGGGGTTGGGTGGCTGCAAAATGGCACTCGTGTGCCAAAGGGTGGTTTTGCAGCTGCGAAACACCCTGCGAAATGGGGCTTTGGCTCCGAAATTTGGAGTTTTATGGCTTTGGGGATTTCGCAGCCCATTTCGCAGCTGAGAAATGAAGTGGGGGGTTGCGAAATGGCACTCGTGTGCCAAAGGAGTGTTTCGCAGCTGCGAAAATTTTCGCAGAGGGAACTATGAGGCTGCGAAATCATTTCGCAGTTAATGGGCTATTTCGCAGCAGAGGCCTGATTTCGCAGCGGCTTCCTTGGGGCTGCGAAATCATTTCGCAGCCAAGGGCCATTTTCGCAGGGGGCTATTTTTGGCTGCGAAATTTCGCAGACCACTGAATTTTCATACTTTTGAGCTCCTTTTGATTCCCAACTTCCTTCTTTCACTTCTTTTGACATTCCTCTTGATTTTGATCATCCAAAAACCTATATTACATTAGAACAAATTAGAATTAAAGTATTGAAATCAAAATTAAAACAAGTAATAAATAAAACAAAAAGATATGGACTAGCTAGTCTTTAAAAAGACTAAGTCCATCAAAAAATTTGATCCTGATTTAGCTTGCCCGGATCCCATATGAAGTTTGCATCCCTCACTTAAGACTTTCTGTGTATGATTTTTCCATACAAAGCTTGGGGGAAAAGTGGAGGCATGTATTTCTTCATCATTTCTTCCTTAATGACTATCCTCTGTGGATCTCCATCTACATTAACATCATAGCCATCTTTCTTTGTACTTTTCCCTTTTTTCTTTCCTTTGATTTCCTCCCTCTTTTCTTTCTCTGTTTCACTCTCTAACTTATGCTCTAGCTTGCATGTGGGCAGATCAACCTCTTTACCACTCCTCAGAGTGATCACTTCTTTGACTTCCCTCTTTTGTGAAGGTTCTCCCTCCTTAGCCTCCATTTCATGGATACTCATGAAATTTTGATAAGGTTGAGAAGGAGAGTTTTCTTTCTCTTGCATTGTGTTGAGGTTTGCAAACCTTGAGATTGAATCTTGGAGATTATCTATCTTCTGAGATAGATCATTTTGCACTTCATCCATCTTTTTGTTCAATGAACTCTCTACACTGTCAATTCTTTGACTGAGATGAGCATTGATGGATTTTTGAGCTCCAACAAAGTCTCCCACGACCTTGCTAAGATTCACCATAGCTTGATCAAGGTTTGAGGCTTGTTGTGGTGCTTGAGCAGGTTGCTTGTATTGAGGTGGCTGTGGTTTCCAAGAGAAATTTGGATGGTCCCTCCAATTGGAATTGTAGGTGTTGCAATCACCAAACATTTCTCTCATCGTTGGAATGATAGGACACTCTTCCACCAAGTGCTCATAAGATAGACAAATGACACAAGGCATAGCTTGCAATGGTGTCTGAGAGATGGCTCGCACTTCTTGCATCTTCTTCATTTCTAACTCTTCCAATCTCCTTGCCATAGTTGCAATCTTTGCCTTCATGTCATCATTCAAAATATACATCTCACCCTTAGCATTAGGTTGAGACTTCATTCTCCCCATATTTCTAGCATTTGGTTCATCCCATCCTCTTGAAACTTCAGCCACATAACTCATGAAGTTCATGGCTTCCTCTGCTATCTCGTATTCAATATGGCATGCACAACTACCAATTTGTGAATTAAAAACAGAGAAAACAAAAGAAAACAAAAGAAAAAAAAAACAATTCAAAGAAAAAAAATTAAGGTAAACTAAAAACTAAATAAAAGGTATACTAAAATATGAACAAAGAAAAAGAAACAAATAAAAAGAGTTAGTAAAAGGAAAAGAAAAGTCACCAAACTTGTGATGAAGATCACAAGTACTCTGAAAATGTCATATCACTGTAAAGTGGCACCATCCCCGACAACGGCGCCATTTGATTCGTGCCCACTTGGTGTCTTAGCTGATTCGTGTCCAGCTGATGCTCCTTGATTGAGGGAGTAATCAACAAAATTTATAACCTATTACACCATATACTAGGGTAGCAAAGACAAAGCTACTATAGCATAGTGGCTCTAGGATCGTTCACTGTGATGGGTTTTCACTTTGCAAATGATATTAATTCAAAGTTGAATTGGTGCCTTTTCATTTCAAGGTTAGCTTTAAAAGAAAACATAATCTTTGGTTGAAAAGATTGGTTTTAAGCTAACCAAAAATAGTAACTGATTTTTAACTACAAAGAAAAGTGTTTCTTGGAGTTCAGATCACTAGGCTCAGGTTCCTCATACAAAAAGGAGAGTTTCGGTCACTTGTTTCTTTTCCTCGCATTAGAGAATTAACATATAGTTAATTCTCTAACCGGTGTTGTACAGATGCTTTCCATTAATGGGTTCAAACACTAAATCCCTCTCACTGATGCATCTTGCAATGGCTCGTGCCTCTCACCTAGCATTTGCCATTCAAGGTGATCTTTAACCTTGGATTACCTTTCTCAAGCTCGCAAGAGATAACTAATGGATGTCTCCTTGGAGTCCAAAAGCTTACCAAGTGTTGGCTATTCTAGAAAATCCTACCTTCAAGTCACCTCCCAAAAGCTCGCAAGAGATAAACTAGTGCATCTCCATGGACGGAGATCACTTGTCTTACCAATTGTTGGCTCAGGTGAATTGAAGACGTTTTAAGTTAACTAAAAAGATAAAAACCATTAACGGGTCACACTTTCTCTTCATTAAAAACTAAAACAACAAAACTTCCAATTTATGCATTGATTACTACCAAAAAGTGCTATTTTGTAGACCTAATTATAATGGTTTTAAGCACCTTTGAGTAGTAATCATATTCATTTAACCCAATTAATTCATTAAGGTCCTTAGTAATTGGTTTTAACCATTTTGTGGCAAGTTTACATGTTTTTATCAGCTTATGAATCGATTCAAGCATGCCAAATGATGGAGGAGCTACTTGGACAAGTTAAAGCAAGGATTTTGGACATTTACAAGCTTGAATTTCAAGTGGAAACACGAGCACAAGCAAAGAGAAGCAAAGAGGAAAAGCAAGCAAAGTGAAGAGAAGCAAAGAGGACAGCAGCTGCAGTCTTCTTTCGCACTTTTGGAGCACTTTCCGAAGTCCATTTTTTTCATACTATATACCATTTCAAAGCTCTGGAAGTCAAGAATCCAACGCTTCAAACCATGCACGATTTGGAGCTGAAATGAGGAAGATATGGCCTTCGGAAGCCAACTGCTCCAGGTTATGCGAAAATTTCGCATTCCACAAGGTGTTATGCGAAATTCGCATAACATTCGCATAACCCATGCGTGTTGCGAATTTTGCTCTGCCTTTGCCGACTCCACTTTAGATATTTTCCTTTGTATTTTGTGATGTAATTTCCTTTCTTATCCTTGTAACTAACCAATCACAAGCTTTTGCTTTTGTAAAGACTATATTAGGGGTGGAAATCACCTCTTGAAGACATAGACGCATATATACAGACGGAGCCTTGCTCTGTTTTTCTCTCTTCTCCTGTTCTTTCCCGTTTCTATTTTCTTAGTAGCCAAACAGCCTCTAAGGGCTTTTCCTCAAAGGATGATTGGCTAAAACTTTTAGTTTCTCAAAGTATGGATGTTATGTGATGGCTTGGATGCAATCCCATGGAAATTTCTTGCACCCGGAAGGTAAGGTAGACGTTTTTCATTAAAGGTTCATTAAGGCAAAGTTTGGTTTTTATTTCCTTTGGACAACTTCCAATGGCCAATACTTGATAAGCTTTTGGATTTCTATCCATTAGTTATCTCCTACGAGCTATTGGAAGGTGAGGTTTTCAATTCCAAGTTTTGCATTAATCCATTAGAACCAATTTCAATGGCCATTGAAAGGTGAGTTTATCACTTGGAATGACTTTGAGTTGCCAATATTTGGTAAGCTTTTGGCTTTAGACCATTAGTTATCTCTTACGAGCCATTCAAAGGAAGTCTAAGGTGAATAACCATTGATGAAATTCACTACCATCTGTTTTGCCATTTTAAAGGATTAAAACTTAATTTGCTAAATCCATACCGGTTCGGGAAGCAAGCATCACCATAGTTGCAACCCCAACGCGAGGAGCCTATCCTAAGATTTCCAATTTGCATAAGAGCCAGAGCATAACTATCCTATCTTTGAGAAACTTGTTTTTACACCCTTTCATTTTAGTCTTTAATGTTAGCTTAAATTAGTTTAAATCTTTCTAAAACATTTACATTTTCTTTTAAAGCTAACATCCATAAGAAAATCACCTATTTTCCTAATTTGAATATCACTTGTGTTTGCGAAAACCCTTCCCAGTGAACGATCCTAGAACCACTATGCTATAGTAGCTTGGCTACTTTAGTAATAGTATTCAAGGTATAAATTTTGTTGATACGCCTTTAAAGCTAAGCTACCATGAGTCGCATCATGCATGTGGAAACTTACCCGGCTTTCTTCACTCCAAGAGACGAAAAGCCTAGCCTCTCATCCTCTGAGGAAAAAACGTCAGAGTTTGGTTAGCTAGAAATAAAAAGAAATGAAAATGAAAGAGAAGGAAAAACAGAGCAAGGCTCTGTATATTCTATATTTTTATATATCTATATATTCCGTTGGATTACATGATTTTCTGAGAACAAGCTCTCAAGAGCTATATATAAAGAAAATTACAAAACAAAATATCTGAGGTTATTCACCCCTTTTCCAAACTTAATAACTAAGGAATCCTATAATTGGTGGGTTACAAGGAGAAGAATGGAAATTTATACAAAAATATCTGAAGAAAAATATCCAAAAGTGTCGGTCGCAACTATTGGGAAGCTTCAGGAGAATTTCGCAGGCGCACAAAATGGCTGCAAAATTTCGCAGACAAACAAGATGGCTGCGAAATCATTTCGCAGCCAAAGGCTGATTTCGCAATCCTGCGAAATTGGCCTTCAGCTTGGAGTGATCTGCTTCCAATGGCTCTAACTTCTTCATTTCAACTTTGATTCACAAACCGTTTGAAGCGTTGGATTGTTGACTTCCTGATCTTCGAAACGACATATAGCATGTAAAAAGTGGACTTTAGGAAGTGCTCCAAAAGTGGCTAAAATGACTGTCATCAAGAATGCTTCATGGCAAATTTCTCTTTGCTTCCCCTCCTTGCATTCCGGATTTGCTTATGGAAAAGGACTTCAAAGCTTTGGTTCTTCATGTTTCTGAGCTTTCCATTGCTTTTCCATGGATTCCAAATAACTCTCCTCAATCTCATATTGCTTTGGTGATAAAAAAGCTATCAAAACACCAAAACTTAACACAATTTTATTAGAATTGATTGCAAGGGTCCTTAACATGCCAATTGAGTTAAAAGGTAATAACTACTACTCAAAAGTGTTTAAAAGAGTTAATTACAAGCTATCAAATAGCACTTTTTGAGTAGTAATCAAGTAGCACCTTGGTGCTTAACATGATGAGGGGCATGTCTTATCTGCTCGGTTTGGGATTGGGTCACCGCCAGCATGGACGACGCGAGTTTACTTTCACAGTTGATCATGACACACCTTATGGGTTAGGTTACACTCCTATAGAGGAGGATGCATGTTACATGGCACGACTACGCAAGGACAGAGTAAGGGCCCGCTTGTCTGGGGTTCCATTTGATTACCCCCTTTGCCCGTACACCTTTCAGTTGACTGATTACTTTCTCAGAGGTTCAGATCATGCACCCCATATGGAGGGGATCATTTGTATTTCAGAGGCTATTGAGGTTCAGGACCTCCAGCGGACCTTGAGGCAGATGCATTTAGGTATCGGGATTCTTGAGACACCTGATGTTATGACAGTTGCACCCCCATCGCCCGATCGAGCCAGCATGTTCTCCGTATGCTTCCTGAAGGCAGTTTTTGATTATAATATACTTATGGATACTGTGATTGATGCTGATGGAGTGACTCTGCCTGATGCTTATACTGACGAGATGGACATGATAGGGGTAGGTCGTATTCTCGATGTAGTCCTACATGGTCCCTATTTTGATTTCGATTTGTTTGGAGTTTCCATGATTGATTATGATGATGTGACACTTTATGACCCTTGCACTAATGCGATGGACATGATCGGTACTGGCCATATTCTGGATGCAGCCCCGCACGAGCCTCGTTCTGCTTTGGATATGTTTAGGGCTTTTATGCTTTAGATAGATGATGATGACTTTGTTACTATTGTTACTCCAGATGTTATTACTGTTGAGGAAGCATCCGATTCTGTGGACCCACCTCTTTCTTTTAACACTATGTCTAGGTTTGTCACCCTCTTTGATGATGTGGCTGGTGGAAATAATAATGATATGAGTGTTTTCAAGTATTCACCTGTGTCACTGCATTTTCCTTTGATTGTACCACCGACACCCATGGCATATATACATGATATTGATGATGTGAGAGACCCAGACGACCCATTGAATGATCAATCGGATTTTGATTCAGATTCAGAGGAAAGGAAAGTAACACCGATTTCTGGTAGCACTGAGTTGGTAGATTTTGGGACCCTTGATAAGCCTAGGAAATTCTAGAAAGGTGACCTAGTTTTGAAGGTCCTTAAGGGATTGATCAGCTACCCTAGAGGCAAGTTTAGATCGACTTGGAGTGGGCCTTATGTTATTCAAGATTTGACCCGAGAGGGAGCTGCCTGGTTGACGGGCCTAGACGAAAATCAATTTACAGAGCCAATCAATGTGGATCAGTTGAAGAAGTTTTATGCGTGAGATCATGGTCAGAGGATGGGTGACCATCATTTTTGAGTAGCCATTTTCCTTATTGCACACCCACACATTGATATATCCTATTGCTAGCCTGTTAAGCCTCATGCAGTTTGTTATGGCCTATTCATTCACTTAGCCTTGCATACCTTTTCTCACCTAGGTTGGGGGCCTGTCCCTGTGCGCTTTGCATTTATTGATTGGATTTGTGAGTATCATGAGCTTTGTGTCATTGTTCATGTGCTATTTCTTTGGTCATTCATGGTTTCTTCTTTCGTCCATTGTGCATTTTCATTTCATTTGCCTTTGAGTTCTACTTCTATCATCTAGACTCTATTCGCTTTCGTTTTCTCTTATGTGATGATGACATGCTCTTATCCCGAATCTACAGGTCAGGCCTATCACACCCTTCATTCCACCTGTAGGCTTTGATCAAGGATTCTTAGGTTGAGGGGGGACCATTTGGGATGAGAGCTTTGAGGTTCTTTTGGTTGGACTATGCTAATGTGACATTCAGTCAGCTTTGGTTGTTCGACACAAAAAAAAAAAAAAAAAAAAAAAAAAAAAGTGCTTGTTTGGTATTTGTTGTTATACTTAGGATCATCAGAGGTCATTTGGGTTTGAGAGATTTATTATTCCTATGACAGTTGGGTGAGAGCATTGTACGATCCTTCTCCATGGATCTGGGTGACACATTGGGAGTGAGGTTTGGGTTTTTTCGGCACTCGGTCCCTTGGATCATTGTTTACATCACCTTCTCTATCTTATAGTGAATTGCTTCGATCTGACATTCTTGGGATGAGTTGTTCATCGTTGTCACACATTGCTACATTTCTATCCCAACTTGATCATCCATTTTCTACTACATCCATTCATCATTTGTCTTATCCCTTTTCGTCTTCTTCTATCCTCATCGAACGTCGTCTCGCTTTATGAACGATGAGTTCTTTCGTGCACATCACCTATTATTTGACGTTATTCATTTGGATGTAGGTTGAGTCACCTTACTCACATGATTCTGTGATATTTGGCATTGTGTACAGGGGTTTGGCATTTAGTTATTGGGTATTTGGGCCTTTGTTTCCCATCATTTCATTCACCTTTCACCCTTAGCCTACATTACGGTCTGAGTCGTAAGACCACCCTGAGGCCATGAGATCTCGTGTTTGCTTCGACGTGGTTCATTCGGATAGGCTCCGTCTACTGATTGAGTACGGGATGTCGACAGGTCTCCATTGCTTCGGGGAATATCGAGGGTCACATATTGCCTTTCCATTCAGTTTGCTTGCCTCGGTTCATGATCAGAGGTAGATGATACAGAGAGTTAGGACTGTTGAGCTTGATGCTTTGACATGTTCATACTAGGGCATACCCCCATCCTTGCATGTTGGCTTCGGCTCTTACACATGTACGCAGGCAGACCATTTCACCTAGAGATGTTTTGGATATCAGAGTTTGAGTAAGCACCACATTCAGTTTGGTTTCTTCATACAACAGAGTACTTCTGGGAGCTGACCTGAGATCAAATTCATAGTATTCATTGACCAAGCAAGGGTGTGACACCAGGGCATACCCCACTCATTGTCCTGTTTGCTAGCTCAGACAATTGGGTCTTCAGTGATGTATTTCAGAGTTTTCATTGAGATATTTGAGTTTTAGATGTACACACTGGGGCATACCCCCTATCAGTTTTTTTGTGGATATTGGATATTATGGATTAGAGATGAGGGTTTTTCCTCAAGGATGGATGTTTGTGATATTTCCAGCTTTTTGACTTTGATTCTATGTGCAGTTGTGGGTTTCTAACATGGTTTTGATGCCTTAGACTGGGGCATGACCCTTTCTTTGCGCCTTTGGTCACGTTTAAGAGTTGTCATATAGGGGCATACCCCCCATCTTTCTATCTTGTTGGTGGGGTTATTCATTGCTTGTTTGTCAGCGTTTTCTAATGTCACACTAGGGCATACCCCCTTTCTTTCTTCATGATTGATGGGTTTGACTTTTCACTTATTTGAGTCATTTATTGACATTTTTCGAACGCCACACTAGGCATACCCCTCTCTTTCATGATGCCATTACTTTTCATTTCCTTTTATTTCGGCGGCTCTTCGGCATCATGCCCGGATCCCCTAGTCATTCAGAGGCTCTTCAACATCGTGCTTGGATCCCCTGGTCATTTTCGTGGCTTTTCAGTATTGTGCCTTAATCCCTTGATCATTTCCGCGGCTCTCCGGCATCATGCCCGGATCCCCTGGTGATTACTACTCAAAACGTGTTATTTGATAGCTTGTAATTAACTCTTTTAAACACTTTTGAGTAGTAGTTATCACCTTTTAACCCAATTAACATGTTAAGGACCCTTGCAATCAATTCTAATAAAAAATGTGTTAAGTTTTGGTGTTTTGATAGCTTTTTGATCACCAAAGCAAATATGAAATTGAGGAGAGTTATTTGGAATCCATGCAAGGAGTATACCCGGACAGGGCGTCCGGATACACCATCGGAGGGCATCCGGACCACATATCCGGATAGGATTTTCACCCGACTGCCACCATTTTGCACCTGGCTGCCGCCATTTTGCACCCGGCTGTCGCCAATTTGTACCTGGCTGCCGCCACTTCCACCCGGATGTTCACGTCCAGAATTCTGACGCCGGATAGAAAATGAGAGTTTCGTAGGCAATTTTGTACAGTGCTACGGTGTTCTCTTGAAGCTTCCTGATATTTGCCACCGATATTTTGGGATATTTTGAGATATTTTGCTTTAGATATTTGTTGTCTAAATCCCCAAAATCTCCTTGTAACCCACCAATTATAGGATTCCTTAGTTATTAAGTTTGGAAAAAGGGTGAATAACCTCATATAGATATTTTGTAATTTTCCATATATATATCACTCAGGAGCTTGTTCTCGAGGACGACGAAAACTTTTGTATAGTTTTTAAAAGGAAGAAAAATACAGAGCTTTGCGCTGCTTTACCTTCGCATTTTGATTGTATTTTCTTACTAGCCAGCCAAGCTCTGAGGATGTTTCCTCAGAGAATGAGTGGCTAGACTTTTAGTTCCTTGGAGTTAAGGTTGCCGGGAAAGGTTCCAAGTGCAAGAATTAGCAGCTTTGTGGTTTCAACCATTAATGAAGAGAAAGTGTGACCCATTAATGATTTCTATGTTTTTAGTTAACTTAAAAAGCCTTTAAATCACCTGGGCCAACACTTGATAAGGCAAGTGATCTCCATCCATAGAGATGCACTAGTTTATCTCTTGCGAGCCTCTGGGAGGTGGTTGGAAGGTAGGATTTTCTAGAATAGCCAACACTTGGTAAGCTTTTGGACTCTACGGAGACATCCATTAGTTATCTCTTGCGAGCTTTTGACGGGAAGTCCAAGGTAAAAGATCACCTTGAATGGCAAGTGCTAGGTGAGAGGTATGAGCCACTGCAAGGTGCATCAATGAGAGGGATTTAGTGTTTGAACCCATTAAAGGGAAGCATCTGTACAGAGCCAATTAGAGAATTGACTATATGTTAATTCTCTAATGCGAGGAAATGAACCAAACGACCAGAGCTCTATTTTTGCACGAGGAACCTCCCCTGTAAACCTAAACCTCCAAGGAATGTTTTTCTTCATAAGTAATTTCCTTTACTTTCTTTTTGGTTAGTTTAAGACCAAACCCTTTTCACTCGAACAACTTTATGTTTTCTTTTAAAGCTAACCTTGAAAGGAAAAAGCACCAACTCAGCTTTGAATTGGTATCAGTTGAGAGTTGAAAACTCTTCCCAGTGAACGATCCTAGAGCCACTATGCTATAGTAGCTTTGTCTTTGCTACCCTAGTTCATGGTGTAATAGGTTATAAATTTTGTTGATTACTACCTCAACCAAGGAGCACCAGCTGGACATGAATCAGCTGATACACCAAGTGGCACGAATCAAATGGCGCCGCTGTCGGGGAAGGTGTCAATTTCATAGTGATATTATTTCAGAGTACTTGTGATTTTCATCACAAGTTTTGTAACTTTTCTTTCATTTTACTAATTCTTATATTTTTTTTATTTTATTGTATCTTTACTTGATCATAATCTAATATATCTTTTAAATTCAGTTTAGTTCAGTTTAATTTCTTTCTTGGGTAGCCCTGTTTTCTTTTGTTTTCCTCTGTTTTCTTTTTTCTTTCTTAGTTACAGTCGATACTAGTTGTGTATGCCAAATTGGATACGAGACAGTGGAGGAAGGCTTGTTAAACTTGAAACACCTCATAACAAGGAATTGGAATTGAGCTTGAATATCATGGAAGCTACACCTGAAGATCAGCATAGTCACCATGGTCACCAGGACAATCCCAATGCTTTCATCTCAATGAGGGACCGAATGCATCCACCTCGTATGAGTGCACCATCATGTATAGTGCCCCCTATAGAGCAGCTAGTGATAAGACCTCATATTGTGCCACTTCTACCAACTTTCCATGGAATGGAAAGTGAGAATCCTTATGCCCATATTAAGGAATTTGAAGATGTTTGTAATACATTTCGAGAGGGAGGAGCTTCTATCGACCTGATGAGGCTTAAACTATTTCCTTTTACTTTAAAGGATAAGGCCAAGATTTGGCTTAATTCTTTAAGGCCAAGGAGTATCCGTACTTGGACTGACTTACAAGCTGAATTCCTCAAGAAATTTTTTCCTACTCACAGAACAAATGGCTTGAAAAGGCAAATTTCAAACTTCTCAGCTAAAGAGAATGAGAAATTCTATGAGTGTTGGGAAAGATATATAGAAGCCATAACTACTTGTCCTTACCATGGCTTTGATACATGGCTGTTGGTGAGCTATTTTTATGATGGGATTTCTTCCTCAATGAAGCAACTCCTCGAAACAATGTGTGGAGG
Organism: Vitis hybrid cultivar; assembly: GCA_022058775.1. Taxonomy (NCBI): domain Eukaryota; kingdom Viridiplantae; phylum Streptophyta; class Magnoliopsida; order Vitales; family Vitaceae; genus Vitis; species Vitis hybrid cultivar. The sequence goes on from JAJJMF010000678.1 coordinate 438,286, forward strand.
GGATTTCATGAGTAAAAATCCTGAGGAAGTTATGGATTTCTTGAGTTATGTGGCTGAAGTCTCAAGGGGATGGGATGAACCAAACAAAGGAGAAGTGGGAAAGATGAAGTCTCAACCGAGTGCTTTCAATGCTAAGGCTGGGATGTATACCTTGAATGAAGATGATGATATGAAAGCAAAATTTGCGGCTGTGACAAGAAGATTGGAGGAACTAGAACTGCAAAAGATGCATGAAGTGCAAGTTGTTGCTGAAACATCCGTGCAAGTAAAGTCGTGTCCTATTTGTCAATCTTATGAACACTTGATGGAGGAGTGCCCTACAATTCCAGCTATAAGGGAAATGTTTGGAAATCAAGCAAATGTCATTAGACAATACAGGCTTAATAACAATGCACCGTATGGAAATACTTACAACTCAAGTTGGAGGAATCATCCAAATTTCTCATGGAAGGCAAGAGCACCTCAGTACCAACAGCCGGCTCCACCATCTCAACAATCTTCAAGTCTTGAACAAGCAATAGCGAATCTCAGCAAGGTTGTGGAAGATTTTGTTGGAGACCAAAAAGCCATCAATGCTCAACTCAGTCAAAGAATTGACAGTGTAGAGAGAAGGATGGATGGGATGCAAAATGATCTATCTCAAAAGATAGATAATCTCCAATACTCAATCTCAAGGCTCACTAACTTAAACACAGTGCAAGAGAAGGGTAGATTTCCTTCTCAACCTCACCAAAACCCCAAGGGTATCCATGAAGTGGAAATCCATGAGGGAGAATCGTCACAGGTGAAAGATGTTAAAGTCTTGATCACTCTAAGGAGTGGTAAAAAGGTTGATCCACCAACACCCAAGCCACATGTTGAAGAAGAAGAAGAAACAAAGAAGGGGGAGGAAATGAAAGGAAAGAAGAAAGATGTCAGTGAAACGAAGGAAGACCGTGATTCAAAAGTGAATGTAAATCCGGAGAAAGAGCTTATAAAGGAAGAATTGATGAAGAAACGTATATCTCCACCTTTTCCTCAAGCTTTGCATGGGAAAAAGGGGATAAAAAATGCATTAGAAATCCTTGAAGTATTGAGGCAAGTGAAAGTCAATATCCCACTGCTGGATATGATTAAGCAAGTTCCAACATATGAAAAATTCCTAAAGGACCTGTGTACTATCAAAAGAGGGTTGAATGTGAACAAGAAAGCCTTCTTGACTGAGCAAGTAAGTGCAATCATACAATGCAAGTCTCTTTTGAAGTACAAAGATCCGGGATGTCCTACCATTTTAGTCATGATTGGAGGAAAGGTAGTGGAAAAAGCTTTGTTAGACTTGGGAGCAAGCGTGAATTTGCTACCATACTCTGTATAGAAGCAATTGGGACTTGGTGAGTTGAAGCCAACATCAATCACCCTATCTCTAGCAGATAGATCAGTAAAAATTCCAAGGAGGGTAATTGAGGATGTCTTAGTTCAAGTTGATAATTTCTACTATCTGGTAGATTTTGTTGTTCTTGATACGGATCCTACTGTAAAGGAAGCTAATTCAGTTCCTATCATCCTTGGAAGGCCATTCCTTGCTACTTCAAATGCAATCATCAATTGTAGGAATGGACTCATGCAACTCACTTTTGGCAACATGACACTTGAACTCAACATTTTTCATATGTCTAAAAAGCAAATCACTCCGGAAGAAGAAGAAGGTCCAGAAAAGGTATGCATTATCGACACTCTAGTGGAGGAGCACTGTAATCAGAATATGCAAGACAAGCTGAATGAAAGTCTTGGGGATCTTGAAGAAGGGTTGTCTGAACCCCCTAATGTGCTTGCTAATCTACAAGGTTGGAGGAGGAGAGAAGAGATTCTACCTTTGTTCAATAAAGAGGAAGGAGAAGCTACTGAAGAAGAGACCCAAAGCTCAATTTGAAGCCTCTGCCCGTGGAGCTGAAATATACATACCTTGAAGAAAATAATCAATGTCCTGTTGTTATATCTTCATCTCTTACTAGTCATCAGGAGATTTCTCTACTTGAAGTTCTCAAAAGGTGTAAGAAAGCAATAGGATGGCAAATATCTCACTTGAAAGGCATTAGCCCTTTGGTTTGTACACATCACATATATATGGAGGAAGAAGCTAAACCAATTCGTCAACCTCAAAGAAGATTGAATCCTCATTTGCAAGAGGTAGTGCGAGCTGAAGTGCTGAAGCTACTTCAAGCAGGTATTATTTACCCCATATCTGACAGCCCTTGGGTGAGCCCTACTCAAGTGGTACTAAAGAAGTCAGGGATTACTGTGGTTCAGAATGAAAAAGGAGAAGAAATTGCTACACGCCTCACTTCAGGTTGTAGGGTGTGTATTGATTATCGGAAGTTGAATGCTGAGATAAGGAAAGATCATTTTCCACTCCTGTTTATTGATCACGTGCTAGAGAGAGTCTCTGGCCATCCTTTTTATTGTTTCTTGGACAGGTACTCAGGGTATTTGCAAATTGAAATTGATGTGGAAGATCAGGAGAAGACCACTTTCACATGTCCATTTGGAACATACACCTACAGAAGAATGCCTTTTGGTTTAGGCAATGCACCTGCAACATTCCAAAGATGTATGCTTAGTATCTTCAGTGATATGGTGGAGCGAATTATGGAGGTTTTCATGGATGACATCACCGTATATGGAGGTACATTTGAGGAATGCTTAGTCAATTTGGAAGCGGTTCTTAACAGATGCATTGAAAAAGACTTGGTGCTCAGTTGGGAGAAATGTCATTTTATGGTACGTCAAGGAATTGTCCTTGGCCATATCATCTCCGAGAAAGGCATTAAAGTTGATAAAGTAAAGGTGGAGCTTATTGTCAAATTGCCGTCCCCAACAACTGTGAAAGAGTAAGGCAATTTCTTGGCCATGCAGGGTTCTATAGGAGTTTATAAAAGATTTCTCTAATCTTTCAAAACCTCTTTGTGAGCTTTTGGCTAAGGATGCTAAGTTTGTCTGGGATGAAATATGTCAAAATAGCTTTGATCAACTGAAGCAATTTTTAACAACCGCTCCAATAGTGAGTGCTCCTAATGGGCAATTACCCTTTGAAGTAATGTGTGATGCTAGTGACTTTGCTATAGGAGCTGTACTTGGCCAAAGGGAAGATGGGAAGCCCTACGTGATCTACTATGCAAGCAAAACATTGAACGAAGCTCAAAGGAACTACACAACTATAGAGAAAGAATTGTTAGCTATGGTGTTTGCCTTAGACAAGTTTCGTGCTTATCTAGTAGGGTCTTTCATCATTGTTTTCACTGACCATTCGGCCTTGAAGTATTTATTGACAAAGCAAGATGCAAAAGCAAGGTTGATTAAATGGATTCTTTTGTTACAAGAGTTCGATCTCCAGATCAGAGACAAGAAAGGGGTGGAAAATATGGTAGCTGACCACCTGTCAAGGTTGGCTATAGCACACAATTCCCATGTCTTACCTATTAATGATGATTTTCCTGAGGAATCACTTATGTTGCTAGAGAAAGCTCCTTGGTATGCTCATATTGCTAACTATTTAGTTACTGGTGAAGTTCCAAGTGAGTGGAATGCACAAAACAGGAAGCACTTCTTTGCAAAAATTCATGCTTATTATTGGGAGGAGCCTTTCCTTTTCAAGTATGGTGCAGATCAAATCATAAGAAAGTGTGTCCCTGAAGAAGAGCAACAAGGGATCCTCAGCCATTGCCATGAAAATGCATGTGGAGGCTACTTTGCCTCTCAGAAAACAGCCATGAAGGTGTTGCAATCAGGGTTTACTTGGCCATCTCTTTTCAAAGATTCCCACATCATGTGTAGGAGCTGTGATAGATGCCAAAGGCTTGGGAAGCTAACAAAAAGAAATCAAATGCCTATGAACCCCATTCTAATAGTTGATCTTTTTGATGTTTGGGGTATTGACTTCATGAGACCTTTCCCAATGTCTTTTGGTAACTCTTATATCTTGGTGGGGGTAGACTATGTTTCTAAATGGGATGAGGCAATCCCCTGTAAACATAATGATCACAGGGTGGTTCTCAAATTTCTTAAGGAGAACATCTTCTCAAGAATTGGGGTGCCCAAGGCCATAAATCAATGATGAAGGTACTCATTTTTGCAACAAACCTTTTGAAACCCTATTAGCCAAGTATGGAGTGAAGCATAAGGTAGCTACACCTTATCATCCTCAAACTTCCGGGCAAGTGGAGCTAGAAAACAGGGAAATCAAGAATATACTGATGAAGGTAGTGATCACGAGCAGAAAAGATTGGTCTATTAAGCTTCATGATTCACTATGGGCATACAGAACAGCTTACAAGACTATTCTTGGTATGTCTCCTTATCGCCTAGTCTATGGCAAAGCATGCCATCTCCCTGTGAAAGTTGAATATAAAGCTTGGTGGGCAATCAAGAAGTTAAACATGGACTTGATTAGAGTTGGGGCAAAGAGGTGCTTAGACCTTAATGAGATGGAGGAATTAAGAAATGATGCTTACATCAATTCCAAAGTTGCAAAACAGAGGATGAAGAGGTGACATGATCAATTAATCTCCAACAAAGAATTCCATAAAGGACAAAGAGTCTTGCTTTATGATTCAAGACTCCATGTCTTTCCAGGGAAGCTCAAGTCAAGGTGGATAGACCCTTTCATTATTCACCAAGTGCATCCCAATGGAGTGGTGGAATTACTGAATTCCAAAAGCACTGACATTTTCAAGGTCAATGGTCATCGTGTCAAGCCATTCAATGAGCCATTCAAACTAGAAAAGGAGGACATCAACCTCCTTGAGCCATAGAAAGCCTAATCAAATAAGGGTTAGATGGACTTGGTTTCACCAAAGTCCATAATTTTTTTTTTTTGTTTGTTTTTGTTAATTTTGTTAATTTCAAGCTTTATCAATTCTTGTGATTTTAATTTTTGATCTTAAGCTGTGTATTTATATGTAACTTAGTCTTTCTGAATGATCTCATGTAGGAGGAATTGCAAAGAAATTAAAGGAAAGTCGTTTGGAGCAAGAAAGAGTGTAAAACAGGGGAAAAACAGAGGTCTGCGAGATTTCGCAGCCTAAAAGAAGCCTCTACGAAATCATTTCGCAGCCTCAGGCCCCTCTCTGCGAAAATTTTCGTAGCTGCGAAGCACCCTCTTGGCACATGAGTGCCATTTCGCAGCACAGTTCCCCTCATTTCGCAGCTGCGAAATGAGCTATGAAAGCGACCCTTGATATTCCTTTATTTTTACAAAAATCGGTCATTTAAGCTGCTAAAAGGGTTCCGAAAGGAAGAACACCAGAGCAACCATTCGTTCGCTCTCTCGCCTGAGCCCAAAGCCCCGCGGCCACCGGCCATCACCTTTGGCCATTTTCTTCAGTCCGCCCTGGCACGAACCAGAGGAGCGAAGTCATCATTTCCGGCCAGCCGCAAGAGAGTCGCGCGAAAGGCGCCTATTCAAGGCTCCACATCAGAGCCTCCACGACAAGTAGCCGCCCCACCTTCGGCCGAACCCGCGTCGTTGAGTCCTCCGATGAGGCGTTATCAGACCAGGTCAGGTGGCCGTCCCCAGCAAAAGAAAGCCAGGGTAGTAGAGTCAGAGCCAATAGACTTAAGGGAGCCCTCTCCAGAGCCATCTCCAACCTCGTCTTCAAAACCTCCGGCGGAACCTCAGCCGCCCATTGAGGGGAATTTGGATTGCCGGGCTCGACCATTTCACTCTGAGCTGTGTTTCGACACAGCCACCTTCAGGCTTCAGTCAGAGCTAGCAGACTCATTCCATCTACGACACAGATATCTCATGGAGCATTTGCTGACCCCTAGGAATTTTTTCTATCCTCGAGTAGCAACGGACTTCTATCAGTCCATGACTACTAATCAGGTCAGAGATCCTAGTCTTATTCACTTCACCATTGACGGACGTCATGGTATTTTAGGAGCTCGCCACATAGCAGAGGCCCTGCATATTCCATATGAACCAGCCCGTCTAGAGGATTACCGAGTATGGACTAATCCTCCCTAGCTTGAAATGGTTCATATTTTGTCCAGAGGAACATCCACAAATCCATATCTGTTGAGGAAGGAACTTCCTCCGAGCATGTTCTTCATTGATGCACTCCTACGCCACAACATTTATCCACTTCAGCATTGGGTGCAGAGGAGAGGAGTTCTGCTAGAGGCCCTGTTCAGGATATCAGAGGGATATTTCTTTGGCCCTCACCATCTGATTATGGCTGCCCTTCTCTACTTTGAAGAGAAGGTGCATAGGAAGAAGCTGCTGTGAGTGGATGCTATTCCACTTCTTTTCCCGAGATTGCTATGCCAAATTTTGGAGCATCTGGGGTATCCATCAGACCCTCAGCTGGAGCGCAAACGCATGTGCCGAGAGGTATTCACTCTCAACAAGTGGACCAATATGACAGCATATAGAATAGAGCATCCAGAGCTTCCACAACCACAGCAGCCAGAAGACCCACAGCCAGCTGAGATGCCAGCTGCTAGGAGAGCATCTACAAAACCCATACATGAGGGTATACCCTCTACTTTTCCTGCCACCCACAGCACCCCTCCAGTTATTCCAGCTACATCAGAGCCTTCTACTTCAGTCGAGCCTAGAATGACCATACCCATTTCAGAGTATAAAGATCTATGCCACACATTGCAGACACTGACCGCGACTCAGAGCAGCCTTGCTCAGGAGATGTTAGCTATTCGTTCTCAACAAGAGCATATTTTGACCACCCAAACTCAGCATACTGCCATCCTGAGGCAGCTTCAGTACCATCTGGGTCTTCCATCAGCTACTGAGCATCTCATTCCTACCACTGTAGAGCCCCATGCCCCTCTTGAGCCAACTACTGAAGATGCAGAGACATCTGCCTGAGCCATCAGCTTACCAACATCATCCTCCCCATTTTTGGTCATTTACATACTTTACTTTATGTATTTCCTTTATGAAATCCCATCTTTTTGGTATTATATAGTGGGATTGGTTGTATGTGACCACACTTAGCATTATATTATTTTAATTCCTCTACTCATATCTTTTATTGTTTTTTTGAAGCATGTGGTTTCTCCTATACATCTCAGACTTCACACCACTCACTAGGTACCACTTCCTCCCTATTTTTCAATCGCTTTTGTCACATTGAGGACAATGTTCAGCTTGGTTGGGGGGAGAAGAGTTGAGGAAGGAAGTGTTTGTTATTAATGCTAAGTTATTTTGGTAATTTAGTTGTTTTTTGCTTAATTTTATAATTTTCTACTCTCCATGGTTATTAAGAAAAAAAATTTCAAAAATGAAATGGGAGAAATTGAATTTTTGTCTTTTTACTTAACTTAGAGTTTGTATTATGCTTATTAAAGTTGATAAATTGTTGAAATTTCTATTGAATTCAAGCTTATGTCTTCCACTTTAAGCTATTCACACACTGTGCACAATAGGTTGAGTATAAGATGAAAAACTATTTCCCTCTTGACTTAGGAAAATTTTAGACTTGGCATCTTTGACCTCATTTAATAGTGTTGGGACACCTTATTAAAGGCCAATGAGTCTTTGAAAAAAAAAAAATGTTTGCTTGCCTTGAAACCCGAGCAAGGTCTGAGGGGTATATGGTGAAAATCTTTAAAACCTGGTGCCCTAAGCCTTCATTGGTTGGGAGTCACCGACCTCAATGCTCGTTACAAGGGTGAATAGGTGGAGTTTAACATACTGTAGGTGCTTGGGTATAAAAATTCATTCTCAAAAGTCCGGGGTAAAATCCGAGGAGTTAGTGGTTGAAAGATCCTTAAAGCTTGATGCCCTAAACCTTAATTGGTTGGGAGTCATCGATGAACCCCCGTTACATGGACAATTTAGAAAAGAATACCTTTAAGCTTGTGAAATAAAACGGTGTGTTCTTAGCCTATTGAATTTGGTCAGTTTACTAAGTGTTGGAAAAGAGCTAGGTTGGGGGGAGAGACTAGTTCAACATACTATATTCGGAAGCTAATCAAGTAACACTTAGATTTTTGTGGAAGAGTAAGGTTTGACCAATAGGGAGTGGAAACTCTTTTAAAGCTTAAATTTGCATAATGCCTTCTCTTTAAGAATTGTGATTAGACAAATTATTTGATAACTCTTGTTGAAGTTTGAGTTTTATTTCTTTAATGTTCCATGTGGGAGTTAGATCATCATGCCACTTTAAAATTATTGTTTTTTGATCAAGCATGATGTTGTAAATTATAGTATTGTTTATTTTTATTTTTTTCTCTCCTTCATTACTAAGAGACTAGCAATATGTCGGTTGGGGGGAGTGATTACTACTCAAAACGTGCTATTTCATAGCTTGTAATTAACTCTTTTAAACACTTTTGAGTAGTAGTTATCACATTTTAACCCAATTAACATGTTAAGGACCCTTGCACTCAATTCTAATAAAAAATGTGTTAAGTTTTGGTGTTTTGATAGCTTTTTGATCACCAAAGCAAATCTGAAATTGAGGAGAGTTATTTGTAATCCATGCAAGGAGTATACCCGGACAGGGCGTCCGGATACACCATCGGAGGGCGTCCGGACCACATATCCGGATAGGATTTGCACCGAGCTACCGCCATTTTGCACCCGGTTGTCGCCAATTTGTACTCGGCTGCCGCCACTTCCACCCGAATGTTCACGTCTGGAATTCTGACGCCAGATAAAAAAGGAGAGTTTCACAGGCAATTTTGTACAGTGCTGCGGTGTTCTCTTGAAGCTTCCTGATATTTGCCACCAATATTTTGGGATATTTTGAGATATTTTGCTTTAGATATTTGTTGTCTAAATCCCCAAAATCTCCTTGTAACCCACCAATTATAGGATTCCTTCGTTATTAAGTTTGGAAAAAAGGTGAATAACCTCATATAGATATTTTGTAATTTTCCATATATATATCTCTCGGGAGCTTGTTCTCGAGGACGACGAAAACTTTTGTATAGTTTTTAAAA
>JAJJMF010000678.1:448303-467923 GCA_022058775.1 Vitis hybrid cultivar
CTGGTATCAGTTGAGAGTTGAAAACCCTTCCCAGTGAACAATCCTAGAGCCACTATGCTATAGTAGCTTTGTCTTTGCTACCCTAGTTCATGGTGTAATAGGTTATAAATTTTGTTGATTACTACCTCAACCAAGGAGCACCAGCTAGACATGAATCAACTGATACACCAAGTGGCACAAATCACCTGGTCATTTCAGTGGCTCTCCAGCATCGTGCCAGGATCCCCTCGTCATTCGGCGGCCGTCCGGCATCGTGCCCAGATCCCCTAGTCATTTCGGCGGCTCTCCGACATCGTGCCTGGATCCCTTAGTCATTTCAGCGTCTCTCCGGCATCGTGCCCAGATCCCCTGGTCATTTTGGCAGCTCTCCGGCATCGTGCCCAGATCCCTTGGTCATTTCAGCGGCTCTCCGACATCGTGCCCAGATCCCCTAGTTATTTGGTGGCTTTCCGGCATCGTGTTCGGATCCCCTAGTCATTTGACGGCTCTCCGATATCGTGCCTTGATCCCCTAGTCATTTGACGGCTCTCCGGCATCGTGGCCTGATCCCCTAGTCATTCGGCGACTCCTTGGCACCGTGTCCGGTTTTTTTATCTTTCCCGATATCACGTCTGGATTTCCTTTGTTTTCTCCGACATCGTGCCCGAATCCCCTATTTTTCGGCATCGTGTTCAGTTTCCTTTTATCTTTCCCGGCATTGCTCCCTGATTTTCTTTGTTTTCTACGGCATCGTGCCTGGATCTTATATCTCTCCAAGAAACGCGTCCGGTTTTCTCCTATCTTTTCTAACACTGTGTCTAGATTCCTTTAGCTTTCTCCGGTAGTGTGCCTGGGTCCTTTAGTCTTTCGGTCATCATGGCTCATTCCCTTAGCCTCTTTATGGTTGTGTGGGGACAAAATTGTTGGTCATTTGAATTCTTCACTAGAGTTCATTTCACTCATTTATTGCTTGCACTTTGCATTCACGACTCACTCGTTTATTCACTCTATTGAAGAGGGCCATATTTGTAGAACCTCAATTTTGTCCCTTGACACTAGTATTTTATCCTATGGGTGTCACATGCACCCATGTTTTCATATGACCTCACCATGGCCCCCTTTTGGCCTTAATCGGTTTCTGAGCCTTGTGTAGGTTCATTTGTGGTCCAATGTAGTATGGGTGTGTAGTTCATTTTGGAGTTTCGTCATGGCCAATTTCCCTAGTTGTTCACATCATGCTATAGGGAAGGAAGTGAGGCCTCCCAAAAATTTCAGTTCGGTTGGAATTCATAGGAGCAGGTTCGAATTCGGAGCACTTAGGCTTGTTTTGATCATATCTCCCTCATCCGAACTTGGAATTGCACACCATTTTTTTGTTGGACTCCTTATTCTTCAAGGAACATTTTGTGAAAATTTCAAAAATTTTCTCAATCGGTTCGACAAAATTTTTTTGAGGCGGTCGACCGGTTGGCAACTGATTGACCGGTTCTTCAGGGCTGCTGGTAAACAACATTGTTTTTGGCTCTTTTGATGCCTTGTTCCCACATGGCTTGGGCCCATGGGCTCCAGATTAGTTTTGGGCTGTATTTTGGATCCATTTTAGGCCTTATTTCGGATTCCTTGCAACCCACCATGAATTTATATGGATCCTTGTTGGGGAAGCAAGTTGAAAGCTTAAGATAGTCAACTTGCATGGAGAATGAGGAGGGGAGTTAATGGGGAAGCTGATTTTGAGACTGACTGGAGCTCTTTCCAGAGCTTGAAGGAGAGAAAAACAAAGAAGCTTTGATGGCTGGGGATCTAGGACTATAAAAGAGGAAAAAAAATGAGATTTGAAGGGACTTCTTCTTTTTCTGAGAGGGGAGACTCTATGGAATCATGGGGGAGGAATTTTATAAGAGTTTTTTGGAGGGTTTCTTTTCGTGAGTGGCTTGAGGGAGTGGAGTGAAGAGATCCTCAAACTTTTTAAGGATCTCGGATATGTTTGGAGAAGCTTTGTAAGCTAAGGGAGCAGATCCTCTATTTTTAAAAGAAAAGCAGAGTAAGGAAACACTGCTCGTGTATAGATCGAGGCTGCCTCTCTGGGCCTCGCTTGAAAGTGGGAATCTTTTGACATTTGAAAGGCTCTACACATGAAGGAAAGAAGGAGAAGGAGGTCAAATTTTGGATCTTTACCAGGTAAGATTCATGAGGAAATTTCAGGAATTTCATCTGTTTGATTGAATTGTCTTTTTTCCATGCTCAGCCAATCTTTGGATATCATCTTCTGATTTAAGTAGATTGTTCCAACTACATGGATTGTTTTAGACTTGCATTGTATACACTTATGCTCCATTCATGGATTTCAATATTCTTTGTGTTTAGTTGATGCATGGGTATTGGTTTCTTTATAATTTGATGCATGCTATGCAAGGGTTGGGCTCACTGCCACTCTTAACTATTGCCATCCCTCAAGGTATTACATGAAATGAGGATAAGGATGAAGGCAATTTGGTTACTTTTTTTCTGGCACACTCATTCTATTGTGTTTTCTTATCTTTCCTTTATCTGGGAATGCATGAGAATTTGGTATGACAATTATGGCTTCCTTCATATTATCTCTCTATTCATATGTTAGTGAATATGTCTCTCCCATTGGCTGGTTGATGCTTGATGTTGTTGGGTAAGGAGAGGAAGGCCTAGGCTGTGAGACCCTTTTTTTTTTTATTATTATTCAAATGTTTTCTGGGTTCAGTATAGTTTGGATTTAGGTGGGATTTAGGCCCATCCTTGAGTGTTGTTTTGGTAGGATATCTCAATTGAAATGTGAGAGGGTCTTGATATCATTGGTTTGCTTATTGAGAAAAGGGGCCACCATGGCCACTTAGTGTGCTAAGGGCAGTGACCTTTGGGCCATTCAGATCTTAGTTCCAGATTTGCCCACTTGGGGCTTAGTTTTTACTTGAGCATGAATGAGTGGTTAAAGCCTAGGTTGTGCATTTAAGGAAATATTGAATAAAATTTTGATTGCATGTTTGTTTTGAATTTGGGAAATGGGAAGGGTATTGATAATTGATTTGGGGAACTCATGTCATTCCTGTCAAATTTCAGTTGATTAAAATCAAAAGACAAAGTAAAGCTTAGGTTTGGCTTGCTTGAAGTCAAAGTTCTACTTAGCTTAGGATTTGGGTGGTGGACTTTCGCCCTCCTTGTTTTGTCAATGAATGAGGTCTCCATGGCATTCTTCGTGTTTGATTTAGGGGCTGCCCATCTTGGATGCCCGGTTTAGACTTGAATTCAGGGGCACTTGGTTGTGTATGGGAGGGTGCCCTCAGTCATCATTGCCTCCTAGGGTCATTAGTTTAGTTTGAGAGGGTGGCCTTCATTTTTATATGATAGGGTGGCTCTGTGGCAGCCTCGATTTTGAAGCGCTTTGCATTGTTTTGGCCGGTTCTCCCTCATTCGGGCTCAAAATTGAGCGTCGTTTGCTTTTTTGGGTTTTCTATTCTCTGAGGAATCTTCTGGTAAAGTTTTAGATTTTTTCTCATTCAGATGTACCAGTTGGGAACCGGTTCAACAGGTGGCTTGGTGGCAACCCCATTTTATAAATGCTTTGCATTGCTTTGGCCTGTTCTCCCTCATTTGGGCTCAGAATTGAGCGCCATTTGTTTTGTTAGATTCCTATTCTTTGAGGAATTTTCTAGTAATGTTTCAGATTTTTTCTCAACCGGTTGAGCCGGTTGGGAACTAGTTCAACTGGTTTTACTAGGTAGCTTCAATTTCAGCGTGTTTTAACCCCCATTTTTGTTGTGGCTTGGGCCCTTAGGCTCCAAGGCAGTTGTAGACCACTTTTAGGGTCTGAATCTAGATTTGGTTTGAATTAATATGGGCCCACCTATGAGTTGAGGGTATTATTGGCCAGGAAGGTCGGGGGCTTATTGTGAATGTTTGGCTTGGGCACATTTTGATGTTTGATTAAAAATGCTTGTGTCTATTGATTTACCCCTGTTTGCAGCGCTTGGCTAGGGACCCAAGGTATGTACTTGACTTGTTAGGAATTGGATTCATTTGCATGCGTAGGGCTTGGATATGTTTGCTCGTTGTGTGTTTATATTGCTTGACTACTCTCTTATGTAGCGCTTGGCTAGGGACCTTAGGTACGCACTTTTTAGCTTTGATTTGTGGAGACTAAGTGCACGCTAGATATTGAGTAGGTTCGTGTGATCTATATCATTTGTTTAGCCTGATTGATCGATTGATCTGTGACCCATATGCTCCTATGTACCCAATTCATTAATAGAGACCGAGTTCTGGGCCTAGAGGGGTGCTACCTCGCATGAGGTACCTTCCTAATAGGTAACCTGATCCCCGGACCCAGAATCTAGTTTTTGCAGACTGCTTTTTCCATACTAGAGTCATTAAGGGTTTTTTTATTCTTACTTGATTTTCCCTTTTATAAAATAAAAATAAAAAGTAAGTGGTGACTCCAAACAAAACCGCTCCTCATCGGGGACAGATTTTCCAAAACCCGAAAACACACTTACTTTCTTATTCTTTTAAAAAGCGAGTCGCGCCGGCTCGTGGATCAGGTGAGGGTCCACCCACAGCTAGAGTTGTTCATGTCATCCATAGCCTTGAGCTGTTTATATAATCATTAGCCTTGAACTCACTACCCAGAGTATTTCATATCAGCGACAACCCAAAGCTATTCAAAGCATTTAAAGCCCTAATCTCATAACCCAGAGTGGCTCATGTCATCAAAAGCCCTAAGTTGTTCATAACATCTAAAGCCTTGAGCTCATGGCCTGGTGTCGTTCATCTCAACCATAGCCTAGCATTGTTCATAGCATTTAAGGCCTTGATCTCAAGACTTAAAGTGTCTCATGTCATCGAAAGCCCTGAGTTGTTCATAGCATCTAAACCATTGAGCTCATGACTATGTGTCGTTCATGTCAACCACAACCTAGAGTTGTTCATAGAATCTAAAGTCTTTGGCTCAAGACCTAGGGTTGTTCATGTTTTCCATAGCCTTGAGATAATCATAGAATCTAGTGGCTTAAGCTCATGACCTGGAGTCATTCATGTCATCCATAACCTTAAGTTGTTCATAACATCTAGAAGCCCAAGCTCACGACCCAAAGTCTTTCATGTTATCGACAACCCTAAGCTATTCATAGCATCTAAAGCCCGGAGCTCACAACTTGGAGTCACTGAAGTCAACAACGGCCTAAAGTTGTTCATAGCATCTAGAGTCCAAAGCTTATGACCCAATGTAGCTAATGTGGTCCACATTCCTAAGCTATTCATAGCATCTAGAGCCTTGAGCTCATGACTCAAAGCATATCATGTCATCCACAACCTTAAGTTGTTCATAACATTAAGAGCTTTGAGCTCACAAACTGTAGTCTTTCATGTCATCGACAACCTTGACCTATTCATAACATCAATAGGCCTAAGCTCACGACCCAGAGTAGCTATCATCCACAACCCTAAGCTTTTCATAACATCTAAAGCCCTATGCTCATGACCCCGAGTCGTTCATATCAACCACAATAGAGAGTTGTTCATAGCATTTAGACCTTGAACTCACGACTTAGTGTAGCTTAAGTCATCCATAGCCTTGAGCTGCTCATAGCATCTAGAACCCTGAGCTCTCGACCCGAAGTCATTCATGTCAACCATAGCTCTAAGCTATTCATAGTATCATGAGCCTTGATCTCACTACCCAAAGTCATTCATGTCAACTATAACCCATAGTTGTTCATAGCATTTAAAGCCCTAAGCTCACGACCCACAGTAGCTCATGTCATCCATAGCCCTAAGCTATTCATAGTATCTTAAACCTTGAGCTCACGGGATCCTGAGTCATTCATATCATCCACAACTTAGAGTTTCTCATAGGATTTAGAGCCCTAAGCTCATGACCCAAACTCGTTCATGTCAATCACAACCTTGAGGTATTTATAGTATCTTGATTCATGAGCTAACAACCTAGAGTCGTTCATGTTATCCATAACCCTGAACTCATGACACAAAGTCATTCATATCATCCATAGCCTTGAGCTGCTCATAGCATTTGGAGGCTTGAGCTCATGGGATCCCTAGTCGTTCATATCATCCACAATGTTGAGTTGTTCAAAACATCCATACCCTTGAGCTCACGACCTGGAGTGGCACATATCATTTACAGGCTTAAGGTGTTCATAGCATCTAGAGCCCTAAGCACATGACTTGGAGTTGTTCATGCCATCAACAACCCTCAGCTATTCATATCATTTAGACCCCTAAGCCCATGACCTGAACTCGTTCATGTCATTATAAGCCTTGCGCTATTCATAGCATCTAAAGTTGTGAGCTCATGACTTGGAATCGTTATATTATCCACAATCTTGAGCTATTCATAAAAATTAGAGCCATGAGATCACGACCAAGAATCGTTCATATTATCCATAGCTTTAAGTTGTTCATAGTATCTTATGGTCTGAGCTCATAGGATCCTGATTCGTTCATATCATCTACAACTCTGAGCTGCTCATAGCATCCAAAGCCTTAAGCTCACGACCCGAAGTTGTTTATGTCAACTGTGACTTTGAGCTATTCATATTGTCTTGAGTCATGAGCTCATAACTCAGAGTCATTCATATCATCCACAGCCCCAAGTTGCTCATATCATCTAGAGCCCTTAGCTCACGGGATATCAACTCATTCATATCATTGACAATGCTGAGTTGTTCAAAGTATCCATAGCCTGGAGCTCATTACCCAAAGTGGCACATATCATCCATAGCCTTGAGCCTGTTCATAGAATCTAAAGCTCTAAGCACACGACCTAGAGTCGTTCATGTCATCAACAACCCTAAGTTGTTCATAGAATTTAACTCCTAATCCCATAACTCGAAATCTTTCATGTCATATATAGCTCTAAGTTTTTCATAAAATCTAAAGTCGTGAGATCATGACCCGGAGTCGTTCATGTCATCCCTAACCTTGAATTTTCATAGCATCTGAAGCCTTAAGCTCATGACCTGGATTCATTCATGTGCACCACAACCCTGAGCTATTACATCATTTACAGCCTGTAGCACACCACTCAAATTTGTTCATGTCATCCATTGCCCTAAGCTATTCATAGCATCTAGAGCCCTAAACTCCCAACCTGAAGTAGTTCATGTCATCCACAACCCTGAGTTGTTCATAGCATCTAGTGCCCTAACCTCACAACTTGAAGTCATTTGTGTAATCCACAACCTTGAGTTGTTCATAACATCTAAAGCCCTAAGCTCATGACCCAAAGTCATTGATGTCTATTATAGCCTTGATCTATTCATAGCATTTAGAGCCCTGAGCAAACAAACTTGAGTCATTCAAGTCATCAACAGACCTGAGCTATTGATAGCATCTATAACCCTAACCCCACAATCCAAAGTTGTTCATGTCATACATAGCCCTGAGTTGTTCATAACATCTTAAGCCTTAAGCTCGCGACCTAGAGTCGTTCATGTCATCCATAGCTCTAAGCTATTTGTAGCAATTAAAGTCATAGGCTCACGTCCAAGATCAATAAAATCATCCTCAACCATGAGTTGTTCATAACATCTTGAGGCTTGAGCTCACAACATCCCAAGTTGTTCATATCATCCACAACTTTAAGCTGCTCATAGCATCTAGAGCCTTGAGCTCACAACCCTGAGTTGTTCATGTCAACCACAACCTTGAGTTGTTCATAATATCTGGAACCGTAGGCTCACAACCTAGAATTGTTCATGTCATTCACAAGGCTCATGATGTAGAATCCTTCATATCATCCAAAACCCCGAGTTGCTCATAGCATCTAGAGGCCTGAGCTCACGAGATCCCAAGTCATTAATATCATCCATAATGTTGAGTTGTTCAAAGCATCCACATTCTTGAGCTCATGACTAAGAGTAGCACATATAATCCAAAGCCTTGACTTGTTCATAGAATCCAGAGCCCTAAACTCATGACCTAGAGTCGTTCATGTCAACCACAACCCTTAACTATTTGTAGTATCTAGATCCTTGAGCTCACGAGGAAGAGCTATTCATGTCATCCACAACCTTGTTCTATTCATAGCATCTAGAGCCTTGAGCTCACGAGGAAGAGCTATTCATGTCATCCACAACCTTGTTCTATTCATAGCATCTAGAGCCTTGAGCTCATGACATAAAGTCGTTCATGTCATCTAAAGTCATGAGCTATTCATAGCATCTCGAGCCCTAAACTCATAACCCTGAGACATTCATGTCCACCACAGCCTTGAGTTGTTCATGGTGTCTAGATTCCTATGCACACGACCCAGAGTTGTTCATGTCATCCATAACCATGAGTTGTTCATAACATCTTGAGGCCCAAGCTCACGACTTGAAGTCATTCATGTCATCAACCACCTTAAGCTATTCATTGCATATAAAGCCTTGAGTTCAAGACCTAGAGTTGTTCATGTTAATGATAGGCCTGTGTTGTTCATAGCATTTTAAAGCCATGATCTCATGATAAAGAATCATTCATATCATCTACACCCCTGAGTTATTCATATGATCTAGAGGCCTAAGCTCATGGGATCCCAAGTCAATCATATCATCTACAACCTTGAGTTGTGCATAGCATCTAGAGTGTTGACGTCACAACCTGAAGTCGTTCATGTCAACGACATCCTTGAGCTATTCATTACATCTAAAGCCCTGAGCTCACGACTTGAATTCGTTCATGTTATCCACATACCTAAGTTATTCATAACATTTAGAGCCATAAGCTCACAACTAAGAACCATTCATATCATCCACAACCTTGACCTATTTATAGAAACTAGAGGCCAGAGCTCACAGGATTCTAAGTTGTTCATATTATCCACAAAGTTGAGTTGTTTATAGCATCCATAGCCTAAGCTCACGATTTAGAGTAGCTCATATGATCAACAACCTTGAGTTGTTCATAGCATCTAGAGCCTAGAGCTCACAAACTAGAGTTGTTCATGTTAACCATAACCCTGAGCTGTGTGTGGCATCTATAGCCCTGAGCTCTCAACCCAAAGTTGTTCATGTCATCCAAAACCTTGAGCTATTAATAACATCTAGAGTCTTGAGTTGTTCATAACATTTAAAGCCTTGCACTCATGACCAAGAGTCATTCATGTTCACCATAGCCTCAAGTTATTCATATCATCCTTAACCTTGAGGTGTTCATAGCATCTTGAGGCTTGAACTCATGGGATCTCTAGTCATTCATATCATCCACTACTATGAGCTTTTCATAGCATCTAGAGACCTAAGCTCATGACTCGAAGAGGTTCATGTCAACCACAACCTTGAGTTGTTCATGGTATCTGGAGTTGTGAGCTCACAACTTGGAGTCATTCATGTCATGCACAACATTGAGCTCATGATGAAAAATCATTCATATCATCTAATCCCTAAGCTGCTCATATCATCTAGAGGCCTGAGATCATGGGATCCTGAGTCATTCATATCACCCATAATGTTGGGCTATTCAACGCATCCACAACCTTGAGCTCACAACCCAGAGTAGCACATATCATCCACAACCTTGAGTCGTTCATAACATCTAGATCCTTGAGATCACAACCTAGAGTTGTTCATGTCAACCACAACCCTAAGATGTTCATAGCATTTAGAGCCTTAAGCTCACAACCTTGAGTTGTTCATGTAATCTATAACCTTGAGTTGTTTATAACATTTAAAGCCTTGAGCTCACGACCAAGAATCATTCATATCATCAACACCCCTGATTTGTTCATGTCATGTGGAGGCTTGAGCTTACAGGATCCCAAGTCGTTCATATCATCCACAACCTTAAGTTGTTCATAACATCCAGAGCCTTCAGTTAATTGATGGGAAAAACCTAGATCTCTCCATTTCCCAAGTCTGGATCAAGTTAGGAATATGCATAACTATCCTAGGCTTTTTCTAAATTCTATGCACAATGAAAAAAAAAAACATTTTTATACTTTAAAAGGATTTAGAAAGTACTAACAAAAACCATTCCTCGAATTTAGATGTTCCCGAATCAAATCCACATGGTAAAGATGAAGATCGAAATCGTAGAAGTCTCATAAACCTGAAGTCTTCCACTCGATGACTCGAACTATGATCTTGGCACACTTTCAGTGGGAAGGAAAATAGGATGGAGGCTATGGCTCTCTACCTCTCTAGATGGTGGAAGACAAAAGCTATGGAAACCCTAACCCTTGGGGGTATTTATAGGGTTCCTAAGTGGGCTTAAGTGGCTTGAGCCCATATGGTCTTAGGTCACTTAATCTAACCCAAAATGGGTTATAATTGATTAATTAACCCAATAGGGCCTACTAACTAATCACTTAATCCAATCCAGAGACCTTGTTTACTTACCTCTATGCAACCTTACGTAATTAGCAAAATGCCCTTATGCATAAAAGTGAACTTAGAGCCAATTTGACCCTTATAACCCATGCCACAAAGGTATATGAGCTCAGAGCGAGAACAATTGGGACCTATAAAAATACTAACTCCCTTAGAATCCAATTCTAAAGTTGATTCAACATCCCACTATAGAGAATCAACTAAACTCTAGTATCATATATAAATAACACCGAGACACCAAGTGCTTAGGTTCGTGACTTGGTATCCATTGTGTTTAGTCTCCCCATTAACTAGTATATGTAGTCTAACAAGGAGAAAACTATTAGTCTTTTAAGACTACTTCTACCATCCTTAAGTCATAAATCCTCATATTATGTGTTCAATTGATATATCTTAGCTTTTAAAGAGCTTATGTCAAGTTCCACTTAAGGAACTACTATGGCCATAGTTTCCATGAATACACCTCCTTAGGATCACTCAATGGGATACTCTATCACAATCTCAAGAGATATCATGGTGCCTTTATTTAGAATACCTATTGCTATCAGCTTCCATTAATAGTGACCCAATCCATAGGGAATATATGATCAACTTACGATCTCACCCATAGGTCAAAGCCACTACTAACTTCAGCACAAGCTTAATATACTCTCAAGGTTGAGAAACAATACAATGAAGGAGATTGGTGGAAATGCACCTAAGTCATGTACAATGCAAAAGGTTGAGGCAAGAATGCTTGATTCGTGCTCAGTTGGGTATTTTAATAAAAAATATTTATAAATCCTATGACCTCATACTAGCGTAGCAAAACTACTATAGTATAGCAGCTCTAGGGTCGAACTCTGGGATGGGTTTTAACTCTACCAGTGATAGACTCGAGATTAGAAATTGAATCTGATGATTTCCTTTGTTCAAAACTTAAAGTTTAAAAGAAAATAAAATTTGTTTTGAAAGTGGTGTTTGAAACTAAACTAACATAAAACTAGGTAAAAATGGAAGAAAGAAAGTCCCCCGGAGCTAAAGGTTGCTAGGATCAAGTTCAGAATGCAACGTGGGAAATTCCGGATTTTTCTCCTCGTATTGGGGACAACAACATAAAGGATGGTTGTTTCCCGAACCGGTATAGGTTTAACAATGAAGATTTAATCCATAAAAAGTCAATAGAAATGGTAGTTGTAGACCCTCAATTTTGTCCCTTTAGCACATGTCTTTAAATTCACTTCCAGTGCTCCATGGTAGTTCCTTGGTGGCCCATTACTACTCGTACGACTTACCTTTTTCTGAGTCACCTCGGAGACTTTGGTTGAGGGATTATTTGATCCCTTATTGTGACCCTTGGCAGCCCTAACTTAGACTTAGGCTTTTTTTTTTTTTTTTTAGGATAGCTTTTAGATACACTTGGCCCATTAGGCACCGCTCTAGGCCCACTTAGGCACACTTGGCCCATTAGGCACTTTTAGACTCACTTTTTATACGACTCGCTTGATTGCATGACCTAAATGACTTGTGTGGCTTGCATGACTTTCTTTATTATTTTCATTTTATTTTATTTTATTTTATTATATTATATTATAAGTTTTCTAACTCAGATTTTTTGGCTTATCTTTGGTATGAGGAAAAGGGCAGCCTTTTTTTTTGGAAGGAGAATAACCAGAATTTTGAAAAATGGGAGATTTTATTTTTAGAGGGACAACACATATACTTCTTCCATGTGGTGATCAGCTACAAGAAGGAAAGAAAGGAAAGAAAGGAAAGAAAGGAGAAAAGGAAGTAGGATTTTCCTTTTCAGCAAGAAGGTTTATTTTGGAAAAGTGGGACTGGCAGCACGCATGAAAGGGGGGAAAAACACGTATTGGAGTCTGGGTAGAGGGAGGAATAAAGAGAAAAAAAAATGATTTTTTCTTTTGAGGAGTATGCTGAAGAAGAGGAAGGAGAGGGGTGATTCATTACTCTGCAGCCGCCCAAAGGTAAGTTCTTCATTGCAAAATGTGGACTCCTTTCCAGATTTCTTTTGTTTTGATAGAGACTCGCTGGATGCTTTGGTGTGGTCATCAGAGACATATTTGCTAATCTTCGATTCATTTGGGCTAGGTTATAGTGTTTTCACGTTTCACTTTTATTGATTTTTTTTTTTCGTCAAGATCAGTTTGGTACTGCTTTAGTCTCTTTGTGAGTTGTCTTCAGTTATGTTTTAATTTCTATTTGAAATATGTTTGATTCCAATTTGAAATATGTTTGATTCTTTTTATTTGAAATGTGTTTGATTTCACCCACCTATTTAAACCTGTTGATTCGAAACATGAAACATGACTTTTCTTGGTTTCTTTCGTTTATTTTCTCCATGCCCTGTTTTTGGATACCTTCCCCTGTTTCTGGTGTTGTTATTGTATGGTGACTCTACTGGATATTGTGATGAGAGGCATGAAATGATACTGGTTTATGAATTCATGGAAAACGGGACTTTGAGAGACCATCTATACAATTGGAATGAGGATTGCACCATGTCGATTCCCTGATCACAACTGTCTTGGGAGGTCTGGCTGAAAATCAAATGCACAATGGTGTCCATGTTCATGTGAAGGATTTGAAGGTGTCAGCAAAGGAAGACAAATTGAAGAGAGATAATTCATCCCAGAAAATGAATGAACCCGAAAGAAATCGATCTTTCCTGAGTTTTCAATCCTTTACCTGGTTATGGAGAGCTCATAGGCTATCTGAGGACTTTATTCTCTGTTTTGTCTCCTTTCGCAGAGTGCCCACCAGCTCATCCCTTGATCATGAAGAGGTGTAGGGAGTCTCAATGATTGGAAATCACATGCTTTAGGACAGGTCGGTTCTGTCACTACTTTCAATTTCTGCTTGTCTTTGAGGCCCCTACTTTTGAAGATTGTCTCGAGGATTGGTTAATTTCTTATTCATGCCCAGTCGGGTCTTTTAACCAAAAATATTTATAAATCCTATGACCTTATACTGGCGTAGCAAAGCTACTATAGTATAGCAGTTCTAGGGTCGAACTCAGGGATGGGTTTTCACTCTATCAGTGACAGACTCTAGATTAGAAATTGAGTCTGATGACTTCCTTTATCATAAACTTGAAGTTTTAAAAGAAAATAAAATTTGTTTTGAAAGTGATGATTGAAACTAAACTAACATAGAACTAAGTAAAAATGGAAGAAAGAAAGTCTCCCGGAGCTAGAGGTTGCTAGGTTCAAGTTCAGAATGCAAAGTGGAAAATTCCGGATTTTTCTCCTCGCATTGGGGATTTAACCTATAGTTATTTCCCGAACCGGTATAGGTTTGACAATGAAGATTTAATCCATAAAAAGTCAATAGAAATGGTAGTCAAGGTCCATTAATGGCTTAAGACACTATGGTTTTTCACCTTGAATCACTTTCCAATGGCTCGTACATGATAACTAATGGACTGATATGGATCTAGCAATAAGCATCCATAGAGACCTGAAGCTTACCATGTATTGGCCATTCAAAGTGATCCTAAGGGATTTAAAGCAAAAATTTGGATTTAGAAGCCATTTATGAACTCCAACTACCTGAATTTAATGCACGGAAGTTTTCCACCTTTTCATCTGGACTTTTCACCTAGCTTCCTTTACTCCAAGAAACTATAAGTTTAGTCTGTCATCCTCTGGGAAAACATCCTCAGAGGCTGTTTGGCTTCCAAGAAAATAGAAAATAGTAGAGAGAGAAAGAAAGCAAAAGAGATCTCTGTATTTCACTAAGTGTAAAATTTACATAAGTTGGTCTCCTGGAGAAAATTCCCCGAGAGTACTTTTTTCAGTGTTTACAAGAGAGTTTATATAGCAAGGTAATTTTACCCTTCCTTGGATACTTCCTAGCTAAGGAATTACATGAGTGGCTGAATACAAGGAGAAAATGGAAATTTAGACACAAAAATATTAGAGGAAAAAGAGTCGGTGTAAATATCCAAGTTTCGCACATTGCATGGTGACTTGCGAAAATTTCGCAAGTTGATCTCGCAACTTAGAAACCATTCTCGCACGTTGAGCTCCAAGTTCACAAGTTGCAAAATCACTTTCGCATGTTGGACTTCACCGCAAATGCACAGCTGCCATCCACTTTAAGTTTCGCACGTTGGAGTTCCAATTTCGCAAGGTGCGAAATTGTCCCTCAGCTTGATGCAGTTGTCTTCCGAAGGCCATATCTTCCTCATTTCAGCTCCAAATGGTACACGGTTTGAAGCGTTGGATTCTTGACTTCATGAGCTTTGAAATGGTATATAGCATGTAGAAAATGGACTTCGGAAAGTGCTCCAAAAGTGAGAAGGAAGACTGCAGCTGTGTCCCCTATTTTCCTTGCCCTGTTTTCCTCTTCTCCATTGTTCTTTCCTTGCCTACTTTGAACGACTAAGGCAAAGGATTATGAGGCTCCAAAACTTGGTTTCTTCATAAATTTGAGCTTCCAAAAGCTTTGCCATGAATTATATATAGCTCTCCCTCATTCTTAAATTGCTTTGGTGAGCATAAAGCTATCAAAAAGCACCAAAACTTAACACAATTTGATTAGAAACGATTGCAAGGGTCCCTAACATGCTAATTGAGTTAAAAGATAATAATTACTACTCAAGGGTGCTTAAAAGAGCTATTTACAAGCTACAAAATAGCATGCTTTGAGTAGTAATCAATTTCCAACAATTGAAGCCAAGCAACTGTGGTTATGAGACATGTGTTTAATGCTAGCATCATATAATGAACATGGCTAAGAAGGATGAAACAGAGGGTCAGTGCCCTGCATGCTGTGTTTCTTACGCTAAAGAAAAAAATTGTAGGGATAGCAGGATACTGCAAAAGGTTGTGGCAGAAATCAATTTGGAGAGAAAAATGAAATCACAGAAGGCAAAGACTAAATTATCTGAAGGAATGAAGCAACTTGGCAGTGTGCAAGTGATTTAACGCAACCTTGCCTACATTGTTGGATTGTCACTTAAACTGGCAGATTGAAGATCCTCTCCAATGCAAAGAATATTTTGGTGGGAAGGGATATAACCATTTTCTGTTTCTTAATGCATAACACTCCACCCATTGCTCAGATTTTTAACAACATTCAGCTTGCTGCTTGCACCATTAGTTGGAGATTCATTTAAGGCCTATGAATTGTGATGAGAGCTTGTGAATGGCTGTTGCGACTAGTTTACGTTCATAATAGTGGAGGTGATGAAGATGAGGTACTCAAATAAGTCACTAATTGAATTGAAAACTGGGCTAATCACTTTCATGGAGCTAGTTGCTTCAGAATGGCATTATGCGCAGTTTATTGAGATGTATGGAAGAAAGAAAAAAAAATCATTACTAGTGGAGTATTCTATAGTTCATTTAGAGAGAAGAATGTGGAATCAGATAAAAACATTACAGGCATTGGTGACTAGACACTGACTGAAGGGAAACAGGTTTCCTTGAATGATACTGAATTTGATTATGAATCTTTGGGAAAGACTGCTAATGATCAAACATATCAAGTCTCAAATAGATACGATTTCAGCAGTTTGAGGGAGCTTGACAGTATTGGACATAATGAATTGAAGCCTTTTTCAAAATCAGCAGTGGACATATTCTGTTCTAAAACACTTGAAGTTGGAGCGCACTGAAGCAGTTTGGTATTCTGAAATCAGTACCCAGTTTTCTGATGATTCAAGTTCTTTATTTGACTTATCCTTTATAGAGAAAACTCCTAGTGGCATTGACCAGCCAGGAACTCACCATATGCAGCATTAGCAAGCTCAACAGCCCATGATTGTTCTACCAAATTGCTGGAGAAGGGGTCCATTTCGACAAGTGGCACAGTTTTCATTAGTGCATTATTGAGGTGAAATTCTTGGAAAAATGTATGCATGTATACACGACTCCCATGTTGCAATGCCTCCATACCTTCAGCATGATTCTGCTAAGCCAATTTAGATTTCAACCAGTTGCACTATAGTCCAACTCAATCTCTATTCTGACCACATTCAACAGACGGACTGAAGCATTCATGCATCAGTACACTCATTTCAGGTCATTTAGAAGGTTACCCTACTGTCAGGGGGTTGTTAGCAAGTGCAAGTTCTTCTCTGGCCATGATAGGCTTTAGACCACTGATGGGGTCATCTCATGCTGGAGCATTAGATTTTGGGTTTTGACAAATGCTAGTTCAAGGTCTACTACTGGTACTGTTGGACAACAATGGCTTCAGTTTGCAGGAGCTGCATCACTATCTAGACAGTCACCAATGCACCATCCAGAACGTCTACAAGTTCATTCTTTGACGCTCACTGATATAAAAGCCTTTCAATATTCAAGACAGTTCAACATAATGTCTCATAAGCAACTTACTCTTTACGCTTTGCTTAAACTAATTCAGAATGTGCGGCTAGGTGACTTGCAAAAATGGCTTCCCCATAATTTGCAGAGTTTATCTCCTGCAGTGCCATCTATTCCAATAAGGCGCCATGCACCCTTTTCACCACAACTACAACCAGACCCCTCGCAGCCTGAACCTTCTGGTCAAGCACAGAAAACATCACTATCTCAAACCCCAATCTTTTAAACTCCCACCAATTAAAGGAAAGGAAGGAAAAGTTAAGTGCGGAAGTGACACCGAGAAGCAATTATTATGTAAACGCAAGGGGGTTTATTAATGCATGGTTGGATAATCGATTATTGATCTAGAAGGAATAGAGACTACCTATACGTTGTTTACATTAACCCCACAGGAATAACATACTGGTTCATCATTAAGGCTTACGATGCTCTCCAAAAGCAAATTGATGATGAGGAGAGCAAATAAAAACCTAGTGGTGACCTCTTTCCCTTTACTCCTATATCAGATGAGATACTCAGCAAACTGACAAGATAAACTCGTAAGAAGATTGTGAAAGAAATGAAAAGAGAAACAGAAGAGTCGAACTCACAGGAAGCACAGTTGGAGGGCAAGCCTGTGAATATCTTTAAGGCTAATTCGGAAAAATAGGACACGACAAACAAATGCCATAACTGAAACTAGACCACAGGTTGAAGAGGCTGACAGCATGAAGCTTGAAGAAACCTTATAATTGGTGTTTCAACTTCCAGCTAAGGCATGTGAGAATACGAACAAGGAGAGGAGTGGGGTTTTCTCAAGATTCCCTGTCATGCAACAGAATCGATAGCAAGAAAGTTTCACGCGAAGAAGTTGCTGAATCTTATTGACTGAAGCATTAGTTGAGGCATGGGTTAACAGTGAAGCCAGAACTGAACTAGAAATTCGTCTAAGAGAAGCTGAGGAACGTAAAGCCACGCTGGTTCAGGCCCTTTGAAGAACTACGGCAAACGCTAAACAGAGCAACAGGCTGTGTTTAGAGAGGATTGGTTCTGTAGAGACATTGAGGATCTTCAAAAGCGTTATCAAGCTGGTGAATGTCGACATGAGGAGTCAATCACTCAAGTTCCAGAATCTACTAGGCCGCTTTTATGGCAGATTGAGGTAAAAGTTGAAAGGCTTAATCAATTGAAAGCTAGCAGAATGTAGGAAACCTCTCAATGCAAAAAATTGGAAATTCCGAACCTTCTATTCAGTATTTGATTTCTGTTGAGAAGAATCCAGTTGAGCTTAAAAATCAAGATATCTTTTAAGTTGAAGCATTTGACAGTTGTACACTTTTGCAGTGAGTTGGTCCCTTCTATCCGGAATCTCCCGGCTTCACTTCATGGCAACCTTGCTATACACACCTTCTCCTCTATTCGCTTCTTTGATTGGGAACTTACTGTTTTAAATTGAATTTTTGAATCATTGTTTGATTAAACATTCCCGGCTTTGAAAAAAATTCATCTTAGGTCCTTTCTAGGTATAAAATCCGTATTCTAACACACTCTTGTTGCCATTTTCCTTCCGGCACGCGTTTTCACTATTTTATTTGATTTTCAACTGATTTTCTCGATTTTTTCTAAGCATGAATAAATTTTATGATTCCAAACAATGGAATTCATAGAACAAACTCATGCGAAATTAATTAGGGCTTTGGTGGGGGCCCGACATTTATGATACTTTCTTCAATATTGTTTGCTTGATATGTTGATTTTTGATTCTCCTTGATGACATACATGAATTCGTTTTATATTTATTGTTGAGATACCCTTGTTCCCATAGACATGTGGATGCTCGCTAATCAGGTACGCTCTTTCTACCCTTCAACTCTAAAATTCTATGAATATGTATGTTATCATGAACCATGACCATGTTTGATGCCATAATTGATTGTCTTGATGCT
Source organism: Vitis hybrid cultivar (assembly GCA_022058775.1). Classification (NCBI taxonomy): domain Eukaryota; kingdom Viridiplantae; phylum Streptophyta; class Magnoliopsida; order Vitales; family Vitaceae; genus Vitis; species Vitis hybrid cultivar. Next base: position 466,898 of record JAJJMF010000678.1, read on the forward strand.
TGTTTGATCATCTTTGATAAAATACATATAATGTGTCATATTTCCAAACTAATCTCTTATGTTTCATGATAGCGCTTGAGAAGTCGTTCGGGTACGCACTTCGACTCTCTCTTATGGTTGGTTTTCTTGTTAGGCATGCAATATTTGAAATCATCTAGCCTACTTAGGTACCTATAATTAACTGATTAATGGCCACACTTCCCTTAACTTTGTCAGTAGAGACCTTTATAGGGCTTAGAGGGGTGCTACCTCCTAGAGGTACCTTCCCAACAAGTAACCTGATCCCCGGACCAAGACTTGGGTTTTCAAAGACATGCTTTTCCAAAAATTATGGAGTCACTTTTTTTTTATAGGGTTTTTCTTTCTTGTTTTATTTTCCCTTTAAAATAAAAATAAAATAAGTAGCGACTCCAACTTTTCTAAAAATTAATTTTTCACAACTAAAAAGCGAGTCTCGCCGATAGAGTAGGGCGCACATGAAAAATGCGAGTCCACAATAGTCAAGTTCCATTAATGGCTTTAGACACTATGGGTCTTCACCTTGAGCCACTTTCCAATGGCTCATACATGATAACTAATGGTCTTATGTGGATCTAGCAATAAGTATCCACAGAGACCTAAAAGCTTATCATGCATTGGCCATTCAAAGTGATTCTAAGGGATTTAAAGCAAAACTTTAGATTTAAAAGCCATTTATGAACTCCAACTACCTGTATTTAATGCACGAGAGTTTTCCACTTTTGCATCTGAACTTTTCACCTAGCTTCCTTCACTCCAAGAAACCAAAGGTTTAGCCTCTCATCCTCTGGGAAAACATCCTCAGAGGTTGTTTGGATTCCAAGAAAAAGAAAAATAAAAGAGAGAAAAGGAAAGCAAAGAGAACTCTGTATTTCTCCCCGAGAGGTAAATTTCACTAAGTGTAAAAAAATACCATTTTTACGAGAGATGATTTCCACCCCTCTTATAGTCTTTACAAAGAAAAGCCTGTGATTGGCTAATTACAAGGATAAGAAAGGAATTTACATA
>JAJJMF010000678.1:471446-546324 GCA_022058775.1 Vitis hybrid cultivar
TTCATAACCCTAACCAGTTCATAACATATAGATCCTTGGGCCCATGACCAAGAATCATTCATCCCTAAGATATTCATCTTCTAGAGCCTTGAGCTCACAGGATTCTGAGTCATTCATATTGTCCACAACCTTAAGCCATTCATATATTTTAGAGCCATGAGCTCAAGACACAGAGAAACTCATATCATCCATAGGTTTGACATGTTGATAGCATTTATAGCCCAGAGCTCAAGATTCAGAGTCGTTCATATTGACCATAAGCATGAGTTTTTCATAGCATTTATTGCCCTAAGCTCATGACCTTGAGTCGTTCATGTCATCCACAGTCCTGAGCTATTCATAAGATTTAGAGCCTTGGGCTCATAACCAAGAGTCATTCATATCATCCACAACCTTGACTTGTTCATAGCATCTAAAGTCCTTAGCTCACGACTTGGAGTAGCTCATGTCATCCACAAGGCTGAGTTGTTCATAACATCTAGAGTTGTGAGCTCACGGCCTAGAGTTGTTCATGTCATTCACAACCATAAGTTATTCATAGGATCTAAAGCACTGAGCTCATAACTCGGAGTCATTCATGTCAACCACTGCCCTAAGTCGTTCATAGCATTTAGAACCCTAAGCTCATGACCCGAATCCTGAGCTATTCATAACATCTAGAGAATTGGGCTCACGACCAAGAATCGTTCATATCATCCATAGCCCTGAGCTATTCATAGAACCTAGAGGCTAGAACTTAAGACTCAGAGTCGTTAATGTCAACCACAACCCTTAAATGTTCATAGCATCTAAAACCCTCAACTCACAGGGTCCCGAGTCGTTTATATCATACACAAAGCTGAGTTGTTCATAGCATGCAATGTCTTAAGCTCATGACTTGAAGTAGCTCATGTAGTCTAGTGCCTTGATTTACTCATAGCATGTTGAGCCCTTAGACCACAACCTAGTGTTATTCATGTCAACCATAACTTTGAGTTGTTCATAGTATCTAGAACATTAAGCTCATGAATAGGAGTTGTTGATGTCATCCATATCTTCAAGCTCATGATTTAGAATTGTTCATATCATTTACAACCTTGAGCTTTTCATAACATGTAGAGGCTTGAGCTCATGACCCGGAGTTGTTTATGTCAACCATAACCTTGAGTTATTCATAGTTTGTAGAGCTAGGAGCTCATGACCCAAATTTGTCCATGTTATCCACAACCCTGAGCTATAAATAGTATCTAGAACCCAAAGCTCATGACCCAGAGTCGTCCATGCCATCCATAGTTCTGAAATGTTCTTAACATCTAGAGGTTTGAGCTCATGGGATCCCAAGTCATTCATATCATCAACAACACTAAGTTGTTCGTAGGATCAATAGCCCTAAGCTCACAACCTGGAGTAGCTCATGCCATCAACACTCCTAAGCTATTCATAGCATTTAGAGCCTTGAGCTAACGACCCGAAGTCATCCATGTCAACCACAACCTTGAGTTGTTCATAGTATCTAAAGACCTAAGCTCACAACCTAGAGTCATTCATGTCATCCGCAACCTTGAGTTGTCCATAACATCTAGAACCCTAAGCTCATGACCTAGAGTTGTTCATATCAACAACAACCCTGAGCTGTTAACAGCATTCAGAGCCCTAAGCTCATGACCCAAAGTCATTCATGTCATCCACAACCCTGTGTTGTTCATAGCATTTAAAGTCATGCGCACATGACCAAAAATTGTTCATATCATCCACACCCTTGAGCTTTTCATAGCATCGAGAGGCCTAAACTCACAAGATTCATAGTCATTCATATCATCTACAACCTTAATTTGTTCATAGCATCTAGAGTCTTAAGCTAATAACCGGGAGTCATTCATTTCATGCACAACCCTGAGCTATTCATAGCATTTAGAGTCATTGGCTCATAACTAAAAATCGTTCATGTCATCCTCAGCCTTGAGTTGTTCATAGCATCTAAAGGCTTTAGATTAAGGGATCTTAAGTTGTTCATATCATCTAGAACTCTCAGTTGTTCATAACATCTAGAGCCCTGATTACATGACTTGGAGTCTTTCACATCAACCATAACCTTGAGTTGTTCATAGCATCCAAAGCCTTGAGATCATAACCTAGAGTCATTCATGTCATCCACAACCCTGACTTGTTCATTACATTTAGGATCATAGGCTCATGATGAAAAATCATTTGTATCATGCTTAGCCCTATGTTGTTCATAGCATCTAGAGGCCTTAACTCATAGGTTCCCAAGTTATTCATATCATACATAACTCTGACCTGTTCATAGCATCTAGAGCCTTGAGCTCACGACTTGAAGTCATTCATGTCAACCATAGCCTTGAGCTATTCATAGTATCTAGAGCCTCGAGCTCATGACCCGAAGTCATTCATGTCAACCACTACCTAAAGATGTTCATAGCATATAAAGCCTTGAGCTCACGACCCGAAGTCATTCATGTCATCCACAACCATGAGTTGTTCATGACATTTGGAGCCATGGGCAAATGACTAAGAATCATTCATATAATCAACACCCCTAAGATTTTCATAGCATCTAGAAGCTTGAGCTCATGGGATCCATAGTTGTTCATATCATCCACAACCTTGGGTTGTTCATAGCATCCAGATTCCTAAGCTCGTGGCCAAGATTTGTTCATGTCATGCACAATCCTAAGTTATTCTTAGTATTTAGAGTCATAGGCTGATAACCAAGAATCGTTCATATCATCTTCAACCTTGAGTTGTTCATAGCATTTAGAGGTCTAAGATCACAGGATCTTGAGTCATTCATATCATCCACAATTCTGAGTTGTTCATAACATCTATAACCCGAAGCAAATAACTTGAAGTCATTCATGTCAACTACAACCCTGAGCTATTCCTAGCATCTAGAGCCCTCAACTCACAACTTAGAGTCATTCATATCATCCACAACCCTGAGTTGTTCATAACATTTAAACTCATAAGCTCATGACCAAGAATCATTCATATCATTCTTATCCCTAAGTTGTTCATAACATCTAGAGGCCTTAGATCATAGGATCCCGAGTTGTTCATATCATCCATAACTCTAAGCTATTCATAACATCTAAAGCCCTAAGCTTATGACCCGACGTCATTCATGTCAACCATAACTTGATCTATTCATTGCATATAGAGTCTTGAGCTCACAACTCAAAGTCATTCATGTCAACCATAGCTTTGAGTTTCTCATAGTATCTAAAGCCCTGAGCTCACGACCTGGAGTTGTTCATGTCATCCATAGCCCTGAGTTGTCCATAGCATTTAGAGCCTTAAGCTCACAACAGGACCCAGAGTTGTTCATGTCATCCACAGCCTTGAGTTGTTCATAATATTTAGACTTATAGCATCTAGAGTCCTGAGCTCACGAGATCCCTAGACATTCATACCATCCATAACTCTGAGTTGTTCATAGAATCTTGAGCCTTAAGGTCCAAACTCAGATTCGTTCTTGTCAACCACAACCCTCAACTGTGCATAGTATCTGGAGCCCTGACCTTATGACCTGGAGTAATTCATGTTAACCATAAGCTTAAGCTATTCATAGTATCTAGAGTCTTGAGCTCACGACCTAGAGTCATTTATGTCCTTCATAACCTGGATCTTTTCATTGCATCTACAGTCTTGAGCTCATGACCCGGAGTCATTCATGTTAACCACAACCCTATGTTGTTTATAACATCTAGAGCCTTGATTCCACGACCCAAAGTCATTCATGTCATCCATAGCCCTTAGCTCATGATGCAAAATCGTTCATCTAATCCACAACCTTCAGCTATGCATAACATCTAGAGGCTTGAACTCAAGGAATCTCAAGTTGTTGATGTCATCCATAATGTTGAGTTGTTGATAAAATCCATAGCCCTGAACTCACGATCCGGAGTAGCACATATCTACCATAACCCTATGTTATTCATAGCATCGAGAGCCTTGAGCTCATGACTCGGAGTCATTCATGTAAACCATAACTCTGAATTGTTCATAGAAACTAAAGCTCTAAGCCCACGACCCTAGAGTCGTTCATGTCATCTACAACTTTGAGCTTTTAATAGCATCTAGAGCCTTGAACTCATGATTGGAGTCTTTAATTTCATCCACAACCCTAAGTTGTTCATAACATTTGGACTCATAGGCTCACGACCAAGAACCATTGATATGGTCCTTAGCCCTGAACTATTCATATCATTTGGAGGCTTGAGATCATGGGATACTGAGTCGTTCATATCATCCATAACTGTGAGTTGTTCATAACATCTAAAGCCTTGAGCTCACAACCCAAAGTTGTTCATGTTATCCACAACCTCGAGCTCACGACCTAGAGTCCTTCATGTCATACATTGCCATGAGCTTTTCATAGCATCTAGTGTTCTGAGCTCACCACATGGAGTCTTTTATGTCCGCCATAGCCTTGAGCTGTTCATATGATTTAGAGGTCTCAACACATGACTCGGAGTCGTTCATGTCATCCACGACCCTTAACTATTCATAGCATTTAAAGCCCTAAGATGACGAGCCAAAGTCGTTCATGTCATCCATAGCCTTGTGTTGTTCATAGCTTCTAGACCCTTGAGCTCATGATCAGGAGTCTGACATGTCAACCACTACCCTGAGTTGTTCATAGAATTTAAAGCCCTAAGCTCATGACCTAGAGTTATTCATGTCATCCACAACCTAGAGTCATTCATGTCATCCATAATCCTCAAATGTTTATAGCATTTAAACCCACAAGCTCACGACCATGAATCGTTCTCATCATCCACATCCCTAGTTGTTCATAGCATCTAAAGGACTAAGTCAATGAGATCCCGAGTCATTCTAATCATCCAAAACCCTAAGCCTTTCATAACATCTAGAGCCTTATGCTAATGACGAGAGTAGTTCATGTCATCTAGAGTCATGGGCTATTCATAGCATATAGAGCCTTGAGCTCACAACCCGGAGAAGTTCCTCTCAACCACAACCTTAAGCTATTCATAGCATCTAGAGCCTTGAGATCATGACCCCAAATCTTTCATATCAACCATAACCTTGAGTTGTTCATAGCATCTATAGCCCTGAGCTCATCACCCTAAGTTGATCATATCATACACAACCCTAAGGTGTTCATAGCATTTTGAACCCTAATCTCACAACCAAGTATCATTCATGTCAACCACAATCATGAGCTATTTGTAGCTTCAAGAGTCCTCAGCTCATGATTTGGAGTCGTTCATGTCATCCACAGTCCTGAGCTGTTCCTAGCATCTAAAGCCTTTAGCTCACGACCCAGAGTCGTTGATGTAAAGTAGAACCTTGAACTGTTCATCGCATCTTCATTCATGTTATCCATAATCCTGAGCTGTTCATACCATCTCGAGCCCTAAGCTCACGATATCAAGTTGTTCATTTCATCCACAACCCTGAACTATTCATAGCATCTAGAGCCTTAAGTTCACGACCTAGAATCATTCATACCATCCTCAGCCTTAAGTCGTTCATAGAATCTACAGGCTTGAGCTCATGGGATCTCAAGTTGTTCTTATCATCTACAACCCTGTGTTGTTCAAAGCATCTAAAGCCTTGAACGGACAACCCGAAGTCATTCATGTCATCCATAATCCTAAGCTATTCAGAACATCTAGAGCCCTGAGCTCATGACTCGGAGTCATTCATGTCAACCATAACCCTGAGCTATTCATAGCAATTAGATTTTTGAGCTCATAGCCCAAAGTCATTCATGTCATCTACAACCTTGAGATATTCATAGCATTTAGGGTCATGGGCTCATGACCAAGAATCATTCATATCATCCACAACCCTAAGCTGGTCATAGCATCTAAAGGCCTGAGCTTGATGGATCCTGGGTCGTTCATATCATCACCAACCCTAAGCTGATCATAAAATCTAGAGCCTTAAGCTCATGACACAAAGTATCTCATAGGATCTATAGCCCTAAGCTCAGGACCTGAAGTCATTCATGTTTTCCATAATCCTTAGTTATTCATACCATCTCAAGCCCTTAGATCACGACCAATAGTTGTTCATTTCATCCACAACCCTGAACTTTTCATAACATCTAGAGCCTTAAATTCACGATCCAAAATTTTTCTTCTTATCCACAACCTTAAGTTGTTTATATCTTCTATATCCTTAAGCTCATGACTTAGAATCGTGCATATCATCCACCATCGTGAGTTGTACATAGTATCTAGAGACCTGAGCTGATGACCTAGTGAAGTTCATGTTATCGATAGCCCTAAGTTGTTCATAGCATCTACAACCCTGAGCTCATGTCACGAAGATGTTCATGTGAACCATAACCCAAATCTATTCATAGTATTTAGAGCCTTGTGCTCATGACCCGAAGTCGTTCATATCATCCACAACCCTTAGTTATTCATAACATTTAGAGCCCTAAACCCATGACCCATAATCGTTAATGTCAACCACAACCTTGAGCTATTCATAGCATCTAAAACCCTAAGCTCATGACATTGGGTCATTCATGTCAACTATATTCCTGAGTTGTTCATAACATTTCAAGCTTTGGGCTCAGGACCAAGAATAGCTCATATGACTCATAGCCTTGAGTTGTTCGTATGATCTAGAGGCCTGAACTCATAGGATCCTGATTCGTTCACATCATCCATAACCTTGAGCTATTCATAACATCTAAAGCCATGAGCTAACGACCCATAGTCGTTCATGTCAACCATAGACCTAAGCTCTTCAGAGCATCTAGAGCCCTTTGCTCACAACCCGAAGTCATTAATGTTATCCACAAACCTGAGCTATCTATAGAATCTAGAGGCTTGAGCACATGATGTAGAATTGTTCATATCATCCAATGCCCTAAGATATTTATAGCATCTAGAGGTTTGAGCTCACCACCTGAAACCATTTATGTCATCCACAACCATTAGCTACTCATAACATCTAAAGCCTTGAGTTCACAACCTAGAATAGTTCATATCATCCACAACCCTAAGTTGTTCAAGACATCTAAAGCTTTGAGAGCTTACGACATAGAATCATGCATATCATCCACAACCCTTAGTTGTTCATAGCATCTTAAGACCAGTGCTCATGACATGAAGTAGTTCATCTCATCCACAATGCTAAGTTATGCATAGCATTTAGAGCCATGAGTTCATGACCAAGAATAGTTCATATCACCCTCAACATGAGTAGTTTATAGCTTCTAGAGGCCTGAACTCACTAGATCCCATGTCGTTCATATCATCCACAATTTTAAGTTATTCATAACATTTAGAGCTCTAAGCAAATGACCAAGTCATTCATTTCATCCATAGCCTTGTGCTATTCATAGCATCTAGATTCTTAAGCTCACGACTTAGACTTATGCATATCGTCCATAACTCTGTGTTTTTCATAGAAGTCCTAAGCTCATGACCCAAAGTCATTCATGTCATCCACAACCTTGACTAGTTCATAGCAGCTAAAGTCTTCAGTTCATGACCCGAAGTAGCTCATATCATCCACAACCTTAAGTTGTCCATAGCATCTAGAGTTGTGAGCTCACAACCCAGAGTCCTTCATCTTATCCACAACCTTGAGCAATTCATAGCATCTAGATCCTTGAGTTCACAACCTATAGTAGCTCATATAATCCACGACCTTGAGTTGTTCATAGCATCTAAAGTCATGAGCTCACAACCTAGAGTCATTCATGTCAACCACAACCCTAAGTTATTCATAGTATCTAGAGCCCTGAGCTCACGACCTAGAGTCATTCATGTCATCTACACCCTTGAGCTATTCATAACATCTAGAATGTTGAGCTTATGACCTGGAGTTAATCTTGTCAACCACAACCCTAAGTTATTCATAGCATCCAGAGTCCTGAGCTCATTACGTAGAGTCGTTCATGTCATCCATAGCCCTATGTTGTTCATAGAATTTAGAGCCATGGATCACGAGCATGAATCGTTCATATCATCTATAGCCCCGAGTTATTCATAGCATATAAAGGCCTAACCTTATGGGATCCCAATTCATTCATATCTTCCAACACCCTGAGTTCTTCATAGCATCTAGAGTCGTAAACTCATGACTCGGAGTAGCTTATGTCACCTACAACCTTGAGTTGTTCATAGCATCTAAAGCCTTGAGCTCACGATTGGGACTCATTCTTATCAACCACAACCCTAAGTTGTTCATGGCACATAGAGTCCTAAACTCATGACCATGAGTCCTCCAAATCATCCACGACCCTAAGCATTTCATAGCATTTAAAGCCATAGGCTCACGACCAACAATCATTTATATCATCCTTAGCCCTAAGTTGTTCATAGCATCTAAAGCCCTAAGGTCATGAGATCTTGAGTCGTTCATATCATCCATAATAATGAGGTGTCCATAACATCTAGGGTCCTGAGCTCAAATCCCAAAGTCGTTAATTCATCCATAACCCTAAGTTATTCTTTGTGTTTAGAGCCTTCAGTTCATGACCCAAAATCGTTCATATTATCCACAACCCTGAGTTGTTCATAGCATCTAGATTCTAGAGCTCATGACCCAGAATCGTGTGTATCATCCATAACATGGAGTTGTTCCTAGCATCTAGAGACCTGAGCTCATGACCTAGAGTAGTTCATGTCGTTAATAGGCATAAGTAGTTCATAGCATCTAGAGCCTTGAGCTTATGACTTGGAGTAGTTCATGTTAACCACAGGCCCACGCTCTTCATAATATGTAGAGCCCTGAGCTCATGACCTAGAGTCGTTCATGTCATCCACAATCCTGAGTTATTCATAGTATCTAGAGCCCTCAACTCATAACTTGGAGTCATTCATGTCAACTATAGCCTTGAGTTGTTCATAGCATCTAAAGCACTCAGCTGTTCATAGCATCTAGAGCCTTGAGCTCACTACCTGGAGTCATTCATGTCATCTACAACCCTCAACTACTCATAGAGTTTAGAGCCATGAGCTCATGACCAAGAACCATTCAAATGATCCACAACCTTGAGTAGCTCATAGCCTCTAGAGGACTAAGGTTACAGGATCACAAGTCGTTGATATCATCCACAACCTTGAGTTGTTCATAGCATCCAAATTCGTGAGCTCATGACCCTGAGTAGCTCATGTCATTAATAATAGTGAGTTGTTTATAGCATCTACAGCCCTGAGCTCATGACCCAAACTCATTCTTGTAAACCATAACCCTAAGCTTTTCATAACATATTGAGCTCTAAGCTCACGACTCAAAGTCTTTCATGTGATGCACAACATTGAGCTATTCATAGCATTTAAAGCCATTGGCTCATGACCAAGAATCGTTCATGTTATCCTTAACCCTAAGTTGTTCATAGCATCTAGAAGCTTGGGCTCACAGGATCCTAAGTCACTCATATCATCCATAACTCTGAACTCACGACCCGAAGTTGTTCATGTCATCCACAACCTTAGCTCATGAAGTAGATAAATTCATATCATCCACAACTTTGAGTTGTACATAGCATCTATAGGCTTGACCTCATGGGATCCTGAGTCGTTCATATGATGCATAATGCTTACTTTTTCATAGTATCCATAGCCCTCAACTCATGACCTGGAGTAGTTTATATCATTCATAGCCTTGAGTTGTTCATAGCATTTAGAGTCATGGGATCACGACCAAGAGTCATTTGTGTCAACCACAACCCTAAGTTGTTCATAGTATCTAGAGCCTTGAGCTCATGACCCAGAGTCATTCATGTCATCCATAGACTCGAGCTATTAATAGTATTTAGAGTGTTAAGCTCACGACCCAGAGTTGTTCTTGTCAACCATAACCCTAAGTTATTCATAACATCTAAATCCCTGAGCCCACTACTTAGGGTTGTTCATGTTATCCATAGCCTTAAGCTATTCATATCATTTAGAGCCACAAGATCATGACCAAGAATCGTTCATATCATCCTCAACCTTCAGCTATTCATAGCATCTAGAAGATGAAGCTCATGAAATCCCGAGTTGTTCATATCATCCAATACCCTGAGTTCTTCATGGCATCCAAAAATGTAAGCTCATGACCCGAAGTAGCTTGTGTCATCCATAATCCTTAGCTATTTATAGAATCTAGAGCCTTGAGCTCACAAACCGAACTTCTTCTTGTCAACCATAACCATGAGTAGTTCGTAGCATCTAAAGCCTTGAGCTCATGACCAAGAGTTGTTCATAGCATCCACATCCTTGAGTTGTTCATAGCATATAGAGGCTTGAGTGCATGATGTAGAATCGTTATTAACATCCACAACCCTAAGCGGTTCATAGCATCTAGAGGCCTCAGGTCACAAGAGACTGAGTCATTCATATCATCCATAACTATGAGTTGTTCATAGCATATAGACCCCTAAGCTCATGACCTAAAGTTGTTCAGGTCAACCACAACCCTGAGTTGTTCATAGCATCTTGAGCCCTAAGCTCACGACCCAAAGTTGTTCATGTCATTCACAACATTGAGCAGGTCATAGCATCCAAAGGCTTGAGCTCATTACACAAAATCATTCACATTTTTCCAAGCCTTGATCAGTTCATAAAATCTAGAGGACTGAGCTCATGGGATCCCAAGTCGTTCATATCATCCACAACTTTGAGTTGTTCATAACTTCTAAAATTTTGAGCTCAAGACCTGTTGTCTTTGATGTCAACCACAACCTTGAGATGTTCATAGAATCTTAAGGCCATGACCTAGAGTCATTCATGTCATCCATAAGCCTGAGTTGTTAAAAACATCTAGAGCCATAATCTCAAGACCTAAAGTCATTCATATAAACCATAACCCTTAGTTGTTCATAACATTTAGAGGCCTAAGATCATGACTCAGAGTGGTTCTTGTCCACTATAACCCCTAGCTGTTCATAGCATCTAAAGCCCTAAGCTCACAACCCGGAGCAGTTCATGTCATCAACAATCTTAGGCAATTCATAAAACCTAGACCCTTGAGCTCACGACTTGGAATCATTCATGTTAACCACAACCCTGAGTTGTTCATAATATTTAAAAGATTGAGCTCAAGACCTAAAGTTATTCATGTCATCCCTAGTATTGAGTTGTTCATAGCATCTAAAGCCATGAGCTCATGACCTAAATTCATTCGTGTCAACCATGACCTAGAGGTGTATGGTGCATCTAAAGCCTTGAGTTCACGACCTAGAGTCGCTCATGTCAACTAGTACCATGAGTAGTTTATAACATCTAGAGCCCTGTGATCATGACTCAAAGTCGTTCATGTCATCCACAACCTTGAGCTATTCAAAGCATCTAGAGCCTTGAGTTCATGACCCAAATTCATTCATGTCAATGACAACCCTAAGTTGTTTATAGTATATAGAGCCTAAAGATCATGACCTAGAGTCGTTCATGTCATCCATTACCCTGAGCTGTTCATAGCATCTTGATTACTACTCAAAAAGTGCTATTTTATAGCTTGTAATTAACTCTTTTAAACACTTTTGAGTAGTAGTTATTACCTTTTAACTCAATTGGCATGCTAAGGACCCTTGCAATCGTTTCTAATCAAATTGTGTTAAGTTTTGGTGTTTTTGATAGCTTTTTTATCACCAAAGCAATCTAAGATGAGGGAGAGCTTTATATAATCCATGGAAAAGGAAACGGAAACTCATTTACAAGAAGAATCCAAGCTTTGGAGCTTCTTAGTTCTTTGCCAAAGCCAATCAAGAATGCAAGGAGGAAAAAGAGAGAAATCTAACATGAAGAATTCAAGAGGATAGAAACTGTTGGTCACATTTCGATCACTTTCGGAAGTCCATTTCATGCATACTATATGTTGTTTCGAGGTTCGGGAATTCAGGAGTCCAACCCTTCAAACGGTGCATGAATTAGAGTTGAAACGAAGAAGTTATGGTCGTTTGAAGACAACCGCGCAAAGCTGAGCGGAAATTTCGCAGCCGAGCCCCCATTTCGCTGGTGGTTTCGCAGCTGCGAAACCACCCCTTGGCACATGAGTGCCATTTCGTAGCCCCGTACACTCATTTCGCAGCTATGAAATGGTTATGAAATTGACCCCTAGCTGCGAATGAAGTTGCGAATCATCTCCAAGTTGTGAAATCACCTCCAAGTTGCAAAACCAAAGATCAAACTTGCAAAATGGACAATTCAACGTGTGACTCACCTTGCGGAATCCACTTGTGCACTCTCAGATATTTGCAACCGACTTAGTTAGATTTCTTTTCTAAAGATATTTTCTCCTTGTAATCAGTCAAAGATATTATTGGGATATTTCTTAGAAAATATCTTCATTATATATATCTTTGAACCAATGTAAAAATGAGATATCATATATCATATATGTAATCTGACGAGAGGGAGAAACATATTTTACAGAGCACTTGCTCTGTTTTTCCTTCACATTTTTGTTTTCTCGTTATTTTTATTTCTAGCAAATCAAACTCTGAGGATGTTTCCTCAGAGGATGAGTGGCTAGGCTCTTTATCTCTTGGAGTGAAGAAAGCCGGGTAAGTTTCCACATGCAAAAATTGGAAGTTTTGTTGTTTCAATTTTTAATGAAGAGAAAGTGTGACTCGTTAATGGTTTCTATGTTTTTAGTTAACTTAAAACACCTTTAAATCACTTGGGCTAACACTTGGTAAGGCAAGTGATCTCCATCCATTGAGATGCACTAGTTTACCTCTTGCAAGCCTTTGGAAGGTGGTTTGAAGGTAGGATTTTCTAGAATAGCCGACACTTGGTAAGCTTTTGGACTCCAAGGAGACATCCATTAGTTATCTCTTGCGAGCTTTTGACAGGTAATCCAAGGTTAAAGATCACCTTGAATGGCAAATGCTAGGTGAGAGGCATGAGCCATTGCAAGATGCATCAGTGAGAGGGATTTAGTGTTTGAACCCATTAATGGGAAGCTTTTGTATCACACCGATTAGAGAATTAACTATATGTTAATTCTCTAATGCGAGGAAAAGAAACAAGTGACCGGAACTCTCTTTTTGTATTAGGAACCTGAGCCTAGTAATCTGAAACTCCAAGAAATGCTTTTCTTTATTAGTAATTTCAGTTATTATTATTTTTGGTTAGCTTAAAACCAAACCTTTTCAAACATCTTTATGTTTTATTTTAAAGCTAACCTTGAAATGAAAAAGCATCAATTCAACTTTGAATTAATTTCAATTATGAAGTGAAAACCCATCCCAGTGAACGACCCTAGAGCCACTATGCTATACTAGCTGAGGCTATCCTAGTACATGGTGTAATAGGTTATAAATTTTGTTGATTACTCCTATCTAAGGACCAAAATCAAGGGACACCAGCTGGACACGAATCAAATGGCACCATTGTTGGGAACCATTGAGAGGACATGAATCAGCTGATACACCAATTGGGAACGAATCACATCTAGAGCCCTCAGCTCATAACCTAGAGTCTTTCATGTGATCGATAGCTCAGACCTATGTATGACATCTATAACCCTTACCTCATGACCTGGACTCTTTAATTTCAACCACAACCTTGAGTTATTCATAGAATTTGGAGGTCTCAGCTCATGACCAATATCATTTATGTCATCCACAACATTAAGTTAAGAGCATACAGAGCCCTAAGCTCACGCCTTGGGGTCTTCATGTCAACCACAAACCTACGTTGTTCATAACATCTATAGCCTTGAGCTCATGACTAGGAGTCGTTCATGTTAACCACAATCTTGAGTAGTTCATAGCATCTAGAGCCTTGAGCTCAAGACATAGAGTTGTTCATGTTAAACACAACCCTGAGCTCATGACCCGAAGTCGTTCATGTCAACTATAGCCCTAAGATGTTCATAGCATCTAAAGCCCTAAACTCATGACTTCGAGTCTTTCTTGTCATTGACAGCCTTAAGTTATGCATAGCATTTAGAGCCCTAAGCTCACAACTCGGAGACTTTCTTGTCAACCATAACCCTAAGTTGTTCATAGAATTTAGAGTCTTGATCTCATGAACTAGAGTCATTCATGTTACTCATAACCCTGAGTTGTTGATAGCATCTATAGCCCTGAGCTCATGACCCAGACTTGTTCATGTCATCCATAGCCTGAGCAATTCATACTATATAGAGGCTTGAGCTAATGATGGAGAATCATTTACATCATCCACAACTCTGAGCAATTCATAAGATCTAGAGGCTTAAGCTCATAGGATCTTTGGTCATTCATATCATCCACAACTTTGAGCTCTTCATAACATCTAGAGCCTTAGGCTTACGATCAGGAGTATCTCATGTCATCCATAGCTGAGAGTTTTTCATAGCATCTAAAGCCTTAAGCTCACGACCTAGAGTCTTTCATGACAACCACAACCTTGATCTGTTCATAGCATCTAGAGCCCTCAACTCTAGACCCGGAGTATTTCATGTCATTGACAACCCTAACCTATGTATAGCATATAAAGCCCTTTGCTCATGACTCGAAGTCTTTCATGTCATCGACAACCTTAAGTTATGCATAACTTCTAGAGCTTTAAGCTCATAACTAAGAGTCTTTGATGTCAACTACAACCATGAGCTTTACATAAAATCTAGAAGCCTGATCCCATGACCCGGAATCGTTCATGTCATCCATAACCCTAGTTTGTTAGTAGCATATAGAACCCTGAGCTCACGACCTAGAGTCGTTCATGTCTTCAACTGCCTAGAGTAGTTCATAACATCTAGAGGCTTGAGCTCATGGCACAGAATCATTCATATCATCCATAACCTAAAGTGGTTCATAACTTCTACAAGCCTAAGCTCACGGGATCCCAAGTCATCCATATCATCCATAACTGAGTTGTTCATAGCTTCTAAAGCCCTAAGCTCAACACCTAGAGTCTTTCATGTCAACCACCACCCGAAGTTTTTCATAGCATCTAGTGTCTTGAGCTCATGACCTGAAGTCGTTCATGTCAACCATAACCTTGAGTTGTTCATAGCATCTAGAGCCTTGAGATCAAAACCTAGAGTTGTTCATAACTTCCATATCCCTGAGCAGTTCAAAGCATCTAAAGGTTTGAGCTTATGACACAGGGATCATTCATATCATCCATGACCCTAAGCGGTTCATAGCATCTAGAGGTCTGAGCTCATGGGATCCCGAGTTGTACATATAATCAACAACTCTAAGTTGTTCATAGCATCTAAAGCCCTAAGATCATGACCTAGAGTAGAGCATGTCATCCACAACTCTAAGTTGTTCATAGCATCTAGAGCCTTGAGCTCACGACCTAAAGTCATTCATGTCATCCACAACCTTGAGTTGTTTATAGTATCAAGAGACCTAAGCTCAGGACCTAGACTATTTCATGTCATCAACAACCTAGACTTGCTTATAGCATGTAGAGCCTTAAGCTCACAACCCGAAGTCTTTCATGTCGTTGACAACCTTAAGTTGTGCATAACATCTAGAGTCCTGAACTCATAACTTGGAGTCTTTCATGTCAACCACAACCTTGAGCTATTCATAGAATCTGGAGGCATGAGCTCATGACCCAGAGTCATTCATGTCATCCACAATCCTAAGTTGTTAATAGCTTTAGAACCTTAATCTCATGACCTAGAGTCATTCATGACAATTACAACCCTTAGTTGTTTATAGTATCTAGAGCCTTGAGCTCATGACTCGGAGTCGTTCATGTCAACCATGGCCTTGAGTTGTTTATAGCATCTAGAGCCTTGAGCTCACGACCAAGAGTCGTTCATGTCAACCACAGCCCTGAGATGTTCATAACATCTAGAGTCTTGAACTACAACCTGGAGTCTTTCATGTCATCGACATTCATAAGTTATGCATAACATTTAAAACCCTAAGCTCATGACTTAGAGTCTTTCTTGTTAATCTCAACCCTATGTTGTTCATAGAATCTAAAGACATGAGCTGATGAACTGGAGTCATTCATCTTATCCACAATCCTAAGTTGTTAATAACATCTACAACCCTGAGCTCACAACCTAGAGTCATTCATGTCATCTATGGCTTTTAGCAGTTTATATCATGTAGAGTGATTACTACTCAAAACATGCTATTTTGTAGCTTGTAATTAGCTCTTTTAAACACCATTGAGTAGTAACTATTACCTTTTAACCCAATTAGCATGTTAGGAGCCCTTGCAATCGTTTCTAACAATTGTGTTAAGTTTTGGTGCTTTTTGATAGCTTTATGCTCACCAAAGCAATTTAAGAATGAGGGAGAGCTATTTATAGTTCAGGGCAAAGTTTTTGAAAGCTTAAATTTATGAAGAAATCAAGCTATGGAGCCTCATAATCCTTTGCCTTAGTGGTTCAAAGTATACAAGGAAGAAACAATGGAGAAGAGGAAAACAGGGGATGAAAACAGAGGACACAGCTGCAGTCTTTCATTGCACTTTTGGAGCACTTCCCGAAGTCCAATTTTTACGTTCTACATACCATTTCAAAGCTCAGAAAGTCAAGAATCCAACGATTCAATCCACGTATGATTTGGAGCTGAAATGAGGAAGATATGGACTTCGGAAGACAACTGCATCAAGCTGAGGGACAATTTCGCACACCACTGTTTAAGGTGCGAATTCCTCAGTCCACTGTGCGAGAATTTCGCACACCTCAAACCAAAGTGCGAAATTGGAACTCAGCGTGCGAAAATTGGATATTTTTGCCGACTCTTTTTCTTCTGATATTTTTGTGTCTAAATTTCCATTTTCTCCTTGTATTCAACCACTCATGTAATTCCTTAGCTAGGAAGTATCCAAGGAAGGGTAAAATTACCTTCCTATATAAATTCTCTTGTAATCATCTTCGTCGGGGAGCTTTCTCCAGGAGACCAACTTATGTAACTTTGTTATACAGAGATCTCTTTTGTTTATTTTCTCTCTTCTATTTTCTATTTTCTTGCAAGCCAAACACCCTCTGAGGATGTTTTCCCAGAGGATGAGAGGCTAAACAATAGTTTCTTGGATTAAAGGAAGCTAGGTGAAAAGTCCAGATTAAAAGGTGGAAAGTTTCCGTGCATTAAATTCAGGTAGTTGGAGTCCATAAATGGTTTTTAAAGCCAAGGTTTTGCCTTAAATCCCTTCAAATCACTTTGACTGGCCAATACATGGTAAGCTTAAGGTCTCTGTGGATGCTTATTGCTAGATCCATATCAGTCCATTAGTTATCATGTACGAGCCATTGGAAAGTGATTCAAGGTGATAGCCCATAGTGTCTTAAGCCATTAATGGACCTTAACTACCATCTCTAGTGACTTTTTATGGATTAAAACTTCATTGTCAAACCTATACCAGTTCGGGAAATAACTATAGGTTAAATCCCCAATGCGAGGAGAAAAATCCGGAATTTTCCACTTTGCATCTGGTACTTGAACCTAGCAACCTTTAGCTCCGGGAGACTTTCTTTCTTCCACTTTTTACTTAGTTCTATGTGAGTTTAGTTTAAATCACCACTTTCAAAACAATTTTATTTTCTTTTAAACTCTAAGTTTTTGATAAAGGAAATCATTAAATTCAATTCATAATCATGAGTATATCACTGGTAGAGTGAAAACCCATCCCTGAGTTCGACCCTAGAACTGCTATACTATAGTAGCTTTGCTACGCCAGTATAAGGTCATAGGTTTTATAAATGTTTTTGATTAAAAGACCTGGCTGGGAAGTCAAGCGAGAATCATAGAGGCTTCAACTCATGATGTAGAATCATTCATATCATCCACAACCCTGAGTACTTTATAGTGTCTAAAGGCTTAAGCTTATGGGATTCTGAGTTATTCACATCATCCACAACTCTAAGCTCTTTATAACATCTAGAGCTTTGGTCACAACAACCTAGAGTAACTCATGTCATCCATAACCCATAACAATTCATAGCATTTAGAGCCTTAAACTCATGATTTGGAGTCATTCATGTCAACCACAACCTTGAGTTGTTCATAGTATCTAGAGCCTTGAGCTCTCAACCTAGAGTATTTCATGTCATCGACAACCCTAAACTTTGTATAGCATCTACAACCCTCAACTCATGACCTGGAGTCTTTCTTGTCATCGATAACCTTAAGTTATGGATAACTTCTGGAGCCGTAAGCTCACAACTAGGAGTCTTTGATGTCAACCATAGGGTTAACTTCATAGAATCTAGAGACCTGAGTTCATGATCCAAAGTCATTCATGCCATCCACAACCCTAACTTGTTAGTAGCATCTAGAGCCTTTAACTCACTACTCAAAGTCATTCATGTTAATTGCTGCTCTGAGTTGTTCATAGTATCTAAAGCCCTAAGCTCATGACCTATAGTCATTCATATCTTCCATGGCCTTGAGCAGTTCATAGCATCTAGTAGCTTGAGCTCATGACATAGAATCGTTCAAATCATCCACAGCCTAGAGCGATTCATAACATCTACAGGCCTAAGCTCAGGAGATCCTAAGTTGTTCATATCATTCACAAGCCTAAGTTGTTCATACCTTCTAGAGCCCTAAGCTTAGTACCTAGACTCTTTCATGTCGACCACTACCCTGAGTGGTTCATAATATCTAAAGCTCTGAGCTCATAACCCGGAGTTGGTCATGTCATCCATAGCCTTGAGTTGTTGACAACATCTAGTGCCTTGAGCTCATGACCCGAAGACGTTCATGTCAACCACAACCTTGAGCTTTTCATAACATTTAGAGCCTTGAGATCACAACTCATGTCTTCCATAGCCCGTTCATAAAGAGGATTGAGCTTGTGGGATCTAGAGGATTGAGCTCATGGGATTTTTAAGCAATTTGTAACATCCGGAGGATTAAGCTCATGGGGTCCCAACCCATTCATATCATCTAAAACTCTGAGCTATTCATAGCATCCAAAGCCTTAAGCTCATGACCCGGAGTAGCTCATGTCATCAACAACCCTAAGTTGTTCATAGCATCTAAAGCCTTGAGCTCACGAATCAGAATCATTCACATTAACCATAATCTTGAGTTGTTCATAGTATCTAGAGCCTTGAGCTTGCGACCCAGAGTTGTTCATGTCATGCACAACCCAAAGTTATTCATAGCATCTAGAGCTCTAAGCTCATGACGCACAATCTTTCATGTCATTGACAACCTTAAGTTGTGTATAACATCTAGAGCCATGTGCTCACGACTCAGAGTCGTTCATGTCAACCACAGCCCTGAGCTATTCATAAAATCTAGAGGCCTGAGCTCATGACCTGAAGTCGTTCATCTTATCCACAACCTTGAGTTGGCAATAGCATCTAAAGCCTTAAGTACACAACCGATAGTCATTCATGTCATCCATAACACTTAAGAGTTCATAGAATCTAAGGGCTTGAGCTCATGATACAGAATCATTCAAATCATCCATAACCCTTAGCAGTTCATAGCATCTAAAGGCTTGAGCTCAAGAGATCTCGACTCGATCATATCATCCACAACTCTCAAATGGTCATAGTATCTAGAGCCTTGAGCTCAGAACCCAAAGTCATTCATGTCAACCACAACCCTAAGCTCTTGACATAAAGTCTTTCATGTCATTAAAAGCGCATACCTGTGTATAGAATCTAAAGCCCTCAACTCATGACCAAGATTCTTTTAGGTAATCGACAACCTTAAGTTGTGCATAGCATCTAAAGCCCATAGCTCATGACTTAGAGTCTTTCATGTCAACTAGAATCCTCAGTTGTTCATTGAGACAAGAGGCCTAAGCTTATGACCCAGAGTCGATCATGTCATCCACAACTCTATATTATTAATATAGCATCTACATCCCTAAGCTCACGACCTAGATTCATTCATGTCAACTACAACCCCGAGTTATTCATAACATCTAGAACATTGAGCTCATGATTGAAAGTTGTTTATGTCTTTCATAGCCATGAGCAGTGATTCATGCCCAAGTGGTGTCTCAGCTGATTCGTGTCCAGCTAGTGCTCCTTGATTGAGGGAGTAATCAACAAAATTTATAACCTATTACACCATATACTAGGGTAGCAAAGACAAAGCTACTATAGCATAGTGGCTCTAAGGTCGTTCACTGGGAAGGTTTAACAAATTATCAATGATACCAATTCAAAGTGAATTGGTATTGTATCATTCCAAGGTTAGCTTAAGAAATAAAACACAAACTTTGATTGGTAAAGATTTAGATTTAAACTAACTACAAAGCAAGTGATGGAAATTACTTAGGAAGAAAAAAACATTCCTTGGAGGGTCAGGTTCACTAGGGAGGTTCCTCATGTAAAAGACATAGTTCCGATCAGTTGGTTCATTTCCTCGCGCTAGAGAATCAACATATAGTCAATTCTCTAACCGGTGTTGTACAGATACATCCTTTAATTAGATTTCAGCTTTAATTCTCTCACTGATGCAACTTGCAACGGTTCGAGCCTCTCACTAAGCCTTAACCATTCAAGGTGATCTTTAACCTTGGACTTCCCTTCTCAAACTCGCAAGAGATAACTAATGGATGTCTCCTTGGAGTCCAAAAGCTTACCAAGTGTTGGCAATTCCGGAAAATCCTACCTGCAAGTCACCTCCCAGAGGCTCGCAAGGGGTAAACTAGTGCATCTTCATGGTTGGAGATCACTTGCCTTACCAAGTGTTGGCCCAGGTGACTCTAAGGTGTTTTAAGTTAACTGAAAACATAGAAATCACTAAAGGATTTCTCTTCCTCTTCATTCATGGCTAAAACCACAAAGCTTTGCATTCTTGCACTTGGAACCTTTCCCGGCAACCTTAGCTCCAAGGAACTAAAGGTTCAGTTACTCATTCTTTGGGGAAACTTCCTCAGAGAGTGCATAACTTAGAAAAAAATGAAAAATACAAAGTGAGAAGGTAAGGCAAAACAAAGGTCCTGAATTTTACTTGCTTTCAAACTTTTACAAAAGGGTTCCTCCCTGAGAACAGGCTCTCGAGAGCTATTTATATGAAAAATTACAATACTAATTATTACATGGATATTTAGTCTTTTTCCTAACTTAAAAGCTAAGGAAACTTATAATTGGTGGCTTACAAGGAGAATTTTTGGATTTAGACAACAAAAATATGATGAAAAATATCTCCCAATGTCGGTAGCAAATATCGGGACGCACTAAGGATCATTTCGCAAGTGCAAACGAGGTCTGCGAGATTTCGCAGAGGCACAAGAAGGACTGCGAAATCACTTCGCAGCAACCGGCTAATTTTGCAACACTGCGAAGTGATCTTTCATCTTGTGGTATTTGGCTTCCATCGTGATGGGAAACTTCAGGGGGGAAACACAGCACTGTACAAAAAGGCTACGAAATCATCTCGCAACAAAAGGGTGATTTCGCAGCGTTGTGCAAAATTCTTCCTTCAACTTGGAGTGATCAGCTTGCAATGGCTGTAACTCCTTCATTTCAACTCCAAATTGCACACAATTTGAAGCATTAGATTGTTGACTTCCTGAGCTTCGAAACAACATATAGCATGCATAAATTGGAATTCAGGAAGTGCTCCAAAAGTGGCTGACATGACTGTCATCAAGAATATGCTTCATGACAGATTTCTCTTTGCTTCTTCTCCTTACTTTCCGGATTTACTCGTGGCAGCAAAGGACTTCAAAGCTTTAGTGCTTCATGTTTCTGAGATTCAAATTGCTTTGCCAAAGATTCTACATAACTCTCCTCAATCTCGGATTGCTTTGGTGATCAAAAAGCTATCAAAACACCAATACTTAACACAATTTGATTAGAATTGATTGCAAAGGTCCTTAATATGTTAATTGGGTTAAAAGGCAATAACTACTACTCAAAAGTGTTTAAAAGAGTTAATTACAAGCTATGAAATAGCACATTTTGAGTAGTAATCACTCCCCCCAACCGACATATTGCTAGTCCCTTAGCAATGAAGGAGAGAAAAATAAAAATAAAAATTACTATAATTTACAACATCATGCTGATTACTTCAAAAAATTTTAAGTGGCATGATGATCTAACTCTCACATGAGACATTAAAGAAATATAAACCCATGGTTTCAACAAGAGTTATCACAAACTTTGCTAAACACTATTGATCAAGGGAATGCATTATGCAAATTGAAGTTTTAAAATCATTTTCACTTCCAAAGAACCAAACTTTATTCTTCCACAAAAATCTAAGTGTATGATTCCTTAGCTTCCGAATATAGTATGCTAAACTAATCTCTCCCCCCAACCTATCTCTTTTCAACACTTAGCAAACTGACCAAAATCAATAAGAAAAGAACACACTTTTTTTTTTTTTTTTAACAAAGGCTTAAAGGGGTATTCTTTCTGAATTGTCCATGTAACGGGGGTCCATCGATGACTCCCAACCAATTAAGGTTTAGGGCATCAAGCTTTAAGTATCTTTCAACCACTAACTCCTCGGATTTTACCCTGGACTTTTGAGAATGAATTTTAATACCCAAGCACCTACAGTATGTTAAACTCCACCTATTCACCCTTTTAACGAGCATTGAGGTCGGTGACTCCCAACCAATTAAGGTTTAGGGCACCAGGTTTTAAAGATTTTCACCATATACCCCTTAGACCTTGCTCGGGTTTCAAGGCAAGCAAACATTTTTCTTTCTTTATTTCAAAGGCTCATTGGCCTTTCATAAGGTGTCTCAACTTCATCAAATGAGGTCAAAGGTACCAAGTCCCAAAATTTTCCTAAGTCAAGAGGGAAATAGTTTTTCATCTTATACTCGAAACCTATTGTGCACAGTGTGTGAATAGATTAAAGTGGAAGAACTAAACTTGATTTCAATAGAAGCTTCAACAATTAAACCACTTTAGTAAGCATAATCCAAACTCTAAGTCAAGTAAAAAGCAAAAGTTCAGTTTCTCCTATTTTAATATGAAAATTTTCCCTCAAAATCCATGGAGATTAAAGTGGGAAGTAAAAGATTACAACTAATTTATCAACATAATTGCATTACCAAAATAACTTAGCATACTTCCTTTAACTTAGCATACTTCCTTCCTCATTTCTCCCCCCCCTACCACCCCCCCCCCAACCGAACTGAGCATTGTCCTCAATGTGATATGGATGATTGCAATTAAAGGGAGGAAGTGGTACCTCTTGAGTGATATCAATTTCGAATTCTGATTGGAGAAACCACATGTTTCAAAAAGAATAAAAGATGTGAGAAAAGGAAATAAGAATAAATTAATGCTAAAGATTAACAAAAAATGCTAGACTTGTATTACTTTAATTCATGTGAGTACAAGCAAAAAGGAAGCAATACAAGCAATCCCATATATGATATCTAAATGATGGGATTTCATAAAAAAGTAATAAAAGCGAAATACATAAAAGAAATTTAAAATAGATATATATGATGAGATGGGTGGATGGTGTTGATAGCTGATAGCTTAGGCAGATGGTTCTGCCTCT
Source organism: Vitis hybrid cultivar (assembly GCA_022058775.1). NCBI lineage: Eukaryota > Viridiplantae > Streptophyta > Magnoliopsida > Vitales > Vitaceae > Vitis > Vitis hybrid cultivar. The sequence continues at coordinate 494,770 of JAJJMF010000678.1, forward strand.
TCAGTAGCTTCTTCTGGAGGGGCCTGAGGCTTTGTGGCCTACGAGTGTGGCACTGCAGTGGTGGGGGAGGAATGCTCAGCAGCTGATGGAAGATCGAAATGATGCTGGAACTGCCTCAAGATGGCAGTGTGCTGAGCCTGGGTGGTCAATATCTGCTCCTGGCATGCTCGAATATCTGCCATCTCCTGAGCAAGGCTGCTCTGAGATGCGGTGAGGGTCTGCAATGAGCGGCATAACTCTCTATACTCTGAAATGGGAATGGCCATCCTTGGCTCAGCTGAAGTGGATGGCTCTGATGAGGTTGGAGTAACTAGAGGGGCTCTAGATATGGTAGGAGAGGAAATGGGTATACCCTCAGGTATATGACGTGGAGATGCTCTCCTGGCAGCTGGTATCACAGTTGGCTGTTGCCGCCCTGGCTGCTCAACTCTATATGCTGTCATATTGTTCCATTTGTAGAGAGTAAAGACCTCTCGACAAATACGTTTGCGCTCCAACTGAGGATCTGATGGATACCCCAGATGCTCCAAAATCTGGCACAGCAGCCGTGGAAAAAGAAGTGGAATGGCATCAGCTCTCTGTAGCTTCTTCTTATGCACCTTCTCTTCAAAATAGAAAAGGGCGGCCATAATTAGGTGGTGAGGGCCAAAGAAATATCCCTCAGAAATCTTGAACAAGGCCTCTAAAAGCACTCCTCTCCTCTGAGTCCAGTGCTGCAGTGGGTAGATGTTATGATGCAGAAATGCATCAATAAGAAACATGCTTGGAGGAAGTTCCCCCCTTAATAGATGTGGACGTGTGGAAGCTCCTCTGGACAAGATATGTACCATTTCTAGCTCAGTGGGACTAGTCCACACTCTGAAATCCTCAAAATGGCTTGGCTCATATGGTATATGCAGGGCCTCTGCTATATGGCGAGCTCCCAAAATGCCATGCCGCCCATCAATAGTAAAATGGATTAGAGTAGGATCTCTGACCTGTTTAGTAGTCATGGACTGATAAAAATCCAAGGCTACTCTGGGGTAGAAGAAGTCTCTCGGGGCCAGAAGATGCTCCATATGATATCTACACATTAGGCGGAATGAATCTGCAAGCTCCGGCCTCAATTGGAAGGTGGCTGTGTCAAAGCACATCTCAGAGTGGAATGGCCGAGCTCTGCAGTCCAAATTCCCTTCTATTGGTGGCTGAGTAAGCATCGGACGCCTGATTAGCACTTCAGGAGCTACCCTAGATGGAATTTGGGGTTCAGAAAGTGGCAGCTGGACCTCCTAAGGCTGTGCTGGCGACGCCGGAGATGGCAGTGGAGAGGACTCTGGTGAGGGAGGCGGGGACTGCTCTGTTAAGTCTATGGGCTCTGAGCTTTCAACCCTGGCCCTCTTTTATAGGGGACGACCCCCTGACCTAGTGAGATAACGCCTCGCCGGAGGATTTTGAGGTGCGGGCTTTGCCGGAGGGGAAACAGCTTTCGGCCGCGGAGGTTCAGAGGTGGAGCTTTGAACAGGTACCTCTCGCGAAACTTGTTTGCGGCTGAAAGGAGAGGAAGATTTGGCTCCTCTGGTTCATGCCATATCGGACTGTCGAGATTTGGTCGGAAGTGGTGACCAGAGAAGATGACCGGAGGTTCGCGCGTCGTCGGGCTCGGGCAAGGAGATGAACAGACGGCTGCTATGGCATTCCCTCCTTTTGAAATCCTTTTGAAACTCAAATGACCGGTATATATAAAAATAACGGAATATTAAAAGTCATTTTGAGTTTCGCAGAAGAACGCTGATTTCGCAGCAAAAAACTATTCTCCCATCCCACTTCGTAGCTTTGAAAGGGATGTCACTGTGCTGCGAAATGGCACTCGTGTGCCAAAGTTGGTTTCGCAGCTACGAAATACCCTGCGGAATGGAGCTTTGACTGCGAAAATGGGTATTTTCACGCTTTGTAGCTTCGCAGCCGATTCGCAGCTTTGAAATGAGGGCTCCTGTTCTACGAAGTGGCACTCGTGTGCCAAAAGTTGGTTCGCAGCTACGAAAATTTTCGCAGAGGAGTCAAATGAGTTGCGAAATGATTTCGCAAAGGATGGTCGTTTCCGCAGAGACATGTTGATTTCACAGCGGCTTCGTTTAGGTTATGAAACGGTTTCGCAGCGAAGTGCTAATTTCGCAGAGGTTGCGAAATTTCACAGAGGCTACGAAATCTCGCAGACCCATGTTTTTGCTCTGTTTTCACTCTGTTTTTGGGCCGATTTCGCTCCGATTTCTTTCTTTCAAATTTCTTTGCATTTTATCTCACCTGAGATCATCCAAAAAGATTAAATTACATATAAATACATAATTTAAGATCAAAAATTAAGATCAAAAGTATGGAAAAAACTTTGAAATTTACAAAATTTACAAAAATTTTGGACTGATGTAAAACCAAGTCCATCAAACCCTTATTTGCTCAGGCTTTTTGTGGCTCAAGGAGGTTGATTTCCTCCTTTTCTGGTTTGAATGGCTCCATGAACGGCTTGAGACGATATCCATTGACTCTAAAGGTGTCCTTGCCATTAAAATTCAATAATTCCACCACTCCATTGATATGTACTTGGTGAATAATGAAGGGACCTATCCACCTTGACTTGAGCTTTCCCGGGAAGATATGGAGTCTTGTGTCATAGAGTAAAACTCTTTGCCCTTTCTGAAATTCTTTGTTGGAGATTAGTTGATCATGCCACTTCTTCATCCTCTGTTTTGCAACTTTGGAATTGATATAAGCATCATTTCTTAATTCCTCCATCTCATTAAGGTCTAGACACTTCTGATTACTACCAAAAAGTGCTATTTTGTAGACCTAATTATAATGGTTTTAAGCACCTTTGAGTAGTAATCATATTCATTTAACCCAATTAATTCATTAAGGTCCTTAGTAATTGGTTTTAACCATTTTGTGGCAAGTTTACATGTTTTTATCAGCTTATGAATCAATTCAAGCAATCCAAGAATGAGGAGGAGCTACTTGGACAAGTTACGGCAAAGCTTTTTGAAGCTCAAATTCATGAAGAACCAAGCTTTGGAGCTCCATAGCCCTTTGCCAAAGTCGTTCAAAGTATGCAAGGAAAGAACAATGGAGAAGAGGAAAACAGAGGACAGCAGCTGTAGTCTTCTTTTACACTTTTGGAGCACTTCCTGAAGTCCATTTTCTACATGCTATATACCATTTCAAATTTCAGGAAGTCAAGAATCCAACGCTTCAAACCGTGTACGATTTGGAGCTGAAATGAGGAAGTTACAGCCTTTGGAAGATGACTGCTCCAAGCTGAAGGAAGGATTCAGCAAAGTGTTGCGAAATCACCCTTTTGTTGCGGAATGATTTCGCAGCCTTTTTGTACAGTGTTTTGGATTCCCTCCTGAAGTTGCCCGACGTATACCGCGAGAGGGAAGTTGAGAACCTCAAGGTGGAAGCCAACTTCGCAGCCCTGCGAGAATAGCTTGTTGTTGCGAATTGATTTCGCAGCCCTTCTTGAGTGCCTGCGAAATCTCGCAGACACCATTTTCTCTTGCGAAATGGTTCCTGAAGCACCCCGATATTTGTGACCGACACTTTGGGATATTTTTCTTCAGATATTTTTGTATGAATTTCCATTCTTCTCCTTGTAATCCACCAACCATAAGATTTCTTAGTTAGGAAGGTTGGAAAAATGTCTCTATATATATTCCCTTGCATCCACTGTAAGAGAACCATGTATGTAATCGATCAATAGATAGATATATCATATATAGAATCAACGAACAGAGCACTTGCTCTGTTTTTCATATATATTCTTGTTTTCATTTTCATTTTCTTGCTAGCCAAACATTCTCTAAGGATTTTTCCTCAGAGGATGAGAGGCTAAGCTTTTTGTCTCTTGGAGTGAGGAAAGCCGAGTAAGTTTCCACATGCATAATTTGGAAGTTTTGTTGTTTTAGTTTTTAATGAAGAGAAAGTGTAACCTGTTAATGGTTTTTATCTTTTTAGTTAACTTAAAACGCCTTTAAATCACCTAGGCCAACACTTGGTAAGGCAAGTGATCTCCGTCCATGGAGATTCACTAGTTTATCTCTTGCGAGCCTTTGGGAGGTGACTTGTAGGTAGGATTTTCTGGAATTGCCAACACTTGGTAAGCTTTTGGACTCCAAGGAGACATCCATTAGTTATCTCTTGCGAGCTTTTGAAGGGAAGTCCAAGGTTAAAGATCACCTTGAATGGCAAGTGCTAGGTGAGAGGTATGAGCCATTGCAAGGTGCATCAGTGAGAGGGATTTAGTGTTTGAACCCATTAATGGGAAGCATCTGTACAACACTGGTTGGAGAAGGAACTATATGTTAATTCTCTAATGCGAGGAAAAGAAACAAGTGACCGGAACTCCTTTTTTGTATGAGGAATCTGAGCCTAGTGATCTGAAACTCCAAGAAACAGTTTTCTTTGTAAGTAAAATCAGTTACTATTTTTGATTAGTTTAAAACCAAACCTTTTTCATTCAAACATCTTTATGTTTTCTTTTAAAGCTAACCTTGAAATGAAAAGGCACCAATTCAGCTTTGAATTAATATCATTTGCAAAGTGAAAACCCATCCCAGTGAACGATCCTAGAGCCACTATGCTATAGTAGCTCTGTCTTTGCTACCCTAGTAAATGGTGTAATAGGTTATAAATTTTGTTGATTACTCCCTCAATCGAGGAGCACCAGCTAGACACGAATCAGCTGAGACACCAATTGGGCACGAATCAAATGGCGCCGCTGCCGGGGATCGAACCTCGAATCAAATGGTGTCGTTGCCACTGCCGCTGCTAGGGACGAATCAGCTTCTTTGCTCCAGCTGTGATCAAGTCCATATTCAACTTCTTGATTGCCCACCAAGCTTTGTATTCAACTTCCACAGGGAGATGGCATGCTTTACCATAGACAAGACGATAGGGAGACATGCCAAGAATAGTTCTATACGCCCATAATGAATCATGAAGCCTAATAGACCAATCTTTTCTACTTGCATTCACCACTTTCATCAATATGTTCTTTATTTCCCTGTTGGCTAGCTCAACTTGCCCGGAAGTCTGAGGATGATAAGGTGTAGCTACCTTATGCTTCACTCCATACTTGGCTAATAAAGTTTCAAAAGGTTTGTTGCAAAAATGAACACCTCCATCACTGATTATGGCTTTGGGCACCCCAAATCTTGAAAAGATGTTCTCTTTAAGAAATTTGAGAACCACCCTGTGATCATTTTGTTTACAGGGGATTGCCTCAACCCATTTAGAAACATAATCCACCCCCACCAAGATGTAAGAATTACCAAAAGACATTGGGAAAGGTCCCATGAAGTCAATGCCCCATACATCAAATAGCTCAACTATTAGAATGGGGTTCATAGGCATTTGATTTCTTTTTTTTAACTTTCCAAGCCTTTGGCATCTATCACAACTTCTACACATGATGTGGGCGTCTTTGAAAAGAGATGGCCAAGTAAACCCTGATTGCAACACCTTCATAGCTGTCTTCTGAGAGGCAAAGTGGCCTCCACATGCATTCTCGTGACAATGGTTTAGAATCCCTTGTTGCTCATCTTCAGGGACACATTTTCTTATGATCTGATCTGCACAATACTTAAAAAGGAAGGGCTCCTCCCAATAATAAGCATGAATTTTTGCAAAGAAATGTTTCATGTTCTGTGCATTCCACTCACTTGGAATTTCACCAGTAACTAGATAATTAGCAATATGAGCATACCAAGGAGTTTTCACTAGGAACATAAGTGATTCCTCAGGAAAGTCATCATTAATAGGCAAGGAATGAGAATTATGTGCTATAACTAACCTTGAAAGGTGGTCAGCTACCACATTCTCCATTCATTTCTTATCTTTGACTTGGAGATCGAATTCTTGTAGTAAAAGAATCCATCTAATCAACCTTGCTTTTGCATCTTGCTTTGTCAATAAATACTTCAAGGCTGAATGGTCAGTGAAAACAATGATGAAAGACCCTACCAAATAAGCACGAAATTTGTCCAAGGCAAATACCACAGCTAACAACTCTTTCTTTGTAGTTGTGTAGTTCCTTTGAGCTTCGTTCAATGTTTTGCTTGCATAGTAGATCACATTGGGCTTTCCATCTTCTCTTTGGCCAAGCACAGCTCCTATAGCAAAGTCACTAGCATCACACATCAGTTCAAAGGGTAGTTTCCAGTTAGGGGCTCTCACTATTGGAGTTGTTGTTAAAAATTTCTTTAGTTGATCAAAGCTATTTTGACATCTTTCATCCCATATAAACTTAGCATCCTTAGCTAACAGCTCACAAAGAGGTTTTGAAAGACTTGAAAAACCTTTTATAAACCTCCTATAGAACCCTGCATGGCCAAGGAACTGCCTTACTCCTTTTACAGTTGTTGGGGATGGCAATTTAACAATAAGCTCCACCTTTGATTTATCTACTTCAATGCCTTTTTCGGAGATGATATGGCCAAGGACAATTCCTTGACGTACCATAAAATGGCATTTCTCCCAATTGAGCACCAAGTCTTTTTCAATGCATCTGTGAAGAACTGCCTCCAAATTGATTAAGCATTCCTCAAATGTACCTCCATATACGGTGATGTCATCCATGAAAACCTCCATAATTCGCTCCACCATATCACTGAAAATACTCAACATACATCTTTGAAATGTTGCAGGTGCATTGCATAAACCGAAAGGCATTCTTCTGTAAGCATACGTTCCAAATGGACATGTAAAAGTGGTCTTTTCCTGATCTTCCACATCAATTTCAATTTGAAAATACCCTGAATACCCGTCCAAGAAACAATAGAACGGATGGCCAGAGACTCTTTCCAACACTTGATCGATAAATGGCGATGGAAAATGATCTTTCCTGGTTACAACATTCAACTTTCTATAATCAATACACACCCTCCAACCTGAAGTGAGGCGTGTAGTAATTTCCTCTCCTTTTTCATTCTGAACCACTGTAATCCCTGACTTCTTTGGTACCACTTGAGTAGGACTCACCCAAGGGCTATCAGATATAGGGTAAATAATACCTGCTTGAAGTAGCTTCAGCACCTCAGCTCGCACCACCTCTTGTAAATGAGGATTCAATCTTCTTTGAAGTTGACGAATTGGCTTTGCTTCCTCCTCTATATATATGTGATGCGTGCAAACTAAAGGACTAATGCCTTTCAAGTCGGATATTTGCCATCTTATTGCCTTCTTACACCTCTTGAGAACTTCCATTAAACACTTCTCTTGATGATTGGTCAGAGATGAAGATATTACAACAGGACATTGATTATTTTCCTCAAGGTATGTATATTTCAGCTCCACGGGTAGAGGCTTCAGATTGAGTTTTGGAGTCTCTTTTTCTGCAGCTGCCTCTTCTTCTTTAGTGAACAAAGGTAGAATCTCTTCTATCCTTCTCCAACTTTGTAGAGTAGCAAGCACATTAGGGGGTTCAGAAAAACCTTCCTCAAAATCCACAAGACTTTCATTCAACTTGTCTTGCATATTCTGATTACAGTGCTCCTCCACTAGAGTGTCAATAATGCACAACTCTTCTGGACCCTCTTCTTCTTCCGGAGTGGTTTGCTTTTTAGACATATAGAAAATATTGAGATCAAGTGTCATGTTGCCAAAAGTAAGTTGCATAAGCCCATTCCTATAGTTGATGATTGCATTTGAGGTAACAAGGAATGGCCTTCCAAGGATGATAGGAACTAAATTAACTTCCTTTACAGTAGGGTCTGTATCAAGAACAATAAAATCTACCAGATAGTAGAAATTATCAACTTGAACCAAGACATCCTCAATTACCCCCCTTGGAATTTTTACTGATCTATCTGCTAGAGATAGAGTGATTGTCGTTGGCTTCAACTCACCAAGTCCCAATTGCTTGTAGATAGAGTATGGAAGCAAATTCACACTTGCTCCCAAGTCTAGCAAAGCTTTCTCCACTACCTTTCCTCCAATCATGACTGAAATGGTAGGACTTCCCGGATCTTTGTACTTCAATGGAGACTTACATTGTAAGATTGCACTTACTTGCTCAGTCAAGAAGGCTTTCTTATTTACAGTCAACCCTCTTTTAATAGTACATAAGTCCTTTAGGAATTTTGCATATGTTGGAACTTGTTTAATCATATCCAGCAGTGGGATATTGACTTTCACTTGTCTCAATACTTCAAGAATTTCAGATGCATTTCTAATCCCCTTTTTCCCATGCAATGCTTGAGGAAAAGGAGGAGAAGTTGATTTCTTCAGCATTTCTTCCTTTAGAAGTTCCTTCTTTGGAATTGCATTCATTGTTGAATCATAGTCCTTCTTCTTTTCACTGATCTCACTCTCTTTGTCTTCCATTTCCTCCCCTTTCTTTATCTCTTCTTCTTTCTCAACATGTGGCTTGGGTGTTGGCTTCTCAATTTTTTTACCACTTCTTAGAGTGATCAAGGCTTTGACATCTTTCATCTGTGATGATCCTCCCTCTTGAACCTCCACTTCATGGACACCCTTGGGGTTTTGGTGGGGTTGAGAAGGAAATCTTCCCTTTTCTTGCACTGTGTTCAAATTTGTGAGCCTTGAAATTGAGTATTGGAGATTATCAAACTTTTGGAATATATCATTTTGCATTCCATCCATCCTTTTATTCAAAGTACTCTCCACTTTGTCAATTCTTTGATTGAGTTGAGCATTGATGGCTTCTTGGTTTCCAACAAAATCTCCCACTACCTTGTTGAGATTTGCTATTGCTTGTTCAAGACTTGAAGATTGTTGAGATGGTTGATCCGGCTGTTGGTACTGAGTTGCTCTAGCCTTCCATGAGAAATTTGGATGATTCCTCCAACTTGAGTTGTAAGTATTTCCATAAGGCGCATTGTTATTGGGCTTGAATTGTCCAACAACATTTGCTTGATCTCTAAACATTTCCCTTTCAGCTGAAATTGCAGGGCATTCCTCCACCAAATGTTCATACGATTGACAATTAGGACAAAGCTTCACTTGCATTGGGGCTTCAACAACAACTTGCACTTCATGTATCCTTTTCAGCTCCAGCTCTTCCAATCTTCTTGTCACAGCTGCAAACTTTGCTTTCATATCATCATCTTCTTTCAAGGTATACATCCCAGCCTTAGCATTAAAAGCACTCAGTTGAGACTTCATCTTCCCCACTTCTCCTTTGGTTGGTTCATCCCATCCCCTTGAAACTTCGGCTACATAGCTCAAGAAATCCATAGCTTCCTCCGGATTTTTGCTCATGAAATCTCCTCCACACATTGTCTCGAGGAGTTGCTTCATTCAGGAAGACATCCCATCATAAAAATAGCTCACCAATAGCCAAGTATCAAAACCATGGTGAGGGCAAGCATTTATAGCTTCCATATATCTTTCCCAACACTCATAGAATTTCTCATTCTCTTTAGCTGAGAAGTTTGAAATTTGCCTTTTCAAGCCATTTGTTCTATGAGTGGGAAAAAATTTCTTGAGGAATTCAGCTTGTAAGTCAGTCCAAGTGCGGATGCTCCTTGGCCTTAAAGAATTAAGCCAAATTTTGGCCTTATCCTTTAAAGTAAAAGGAAATAACTTAAGCCTCATCAAATCAATTGAAGCTCCTCCCTCTTGGAATGTATTACAAACATCTTCAAATTCCTTGATATGTGCATAGGGATTCTCACTTTCCATCCCATGGAAAGTTGGTAGAAGTGGAACAAGATACGGTCTGATCACTAGCTGCTCTGTAGGGGGCACTATACATGATGGTGCACTCATACGAGGTGGATGCATGCGGTCCCTCATTGATCTAAATTCATTGAGATTGTCTTGACAACCTTGGTGACTATGCTGATCCTCACGTGTAGCTTCCATGATATTCAAGCTCAATTCCAATTCTTTGTTATGAGGTGTATCACGTTTAACAAGCCTTCCTCCACTGTCTCGTATCCAATTTGGCATACACAACTAGTATCTATCTGTAACTAAAATGAAAATAAAGGACAACAAAAGGAAATAGGGCTGCAACAACAAAATTAAACTAAGCTGAATTTAAAAGATAAATTTGGATTATGAATTAGTAAAGAAAGAATGAGAATTAGTAAAGCGAAAGAAACGGTACCAATCTTGTGATGAAAATCACAAGTGCTCTGAAATAGTATCACTATAAACTTGACACCTTCCCCGGTAACGACGCCATTTGATTCATGCCCAATTAGTGTCTCAGCTGATTCGTGTCCAGCTGGTGCTCCTTGATTGAGGGAGTAATCAACAAAATTTATAACCTATTATACCATATACTAGGGTAGCAAAGACAAAGCTACTATAGCATAGTGGCTCTAGGGTCGTTCACTGGGAAGGTTTAACAAATTATCAATGATACCAATTCAAAGTGAATTGGTATTGTATCATTCCAAGGTTAGCTTAAGAAATAAAACACAAACTTTGATTGGTAAAGATTTAGATTTAAACTAACTACAAAGCAAGTGATGGAAATTACTTAGGAAGAAAAAAACATTCCTTGGAGGGTCAGGTTCACTGGGGAGGTTCCTCATGCAAAAGACATAGCTCCGGTCAGTTGGTTGATTTTCTCGCGTTAGAGAATCAACATATAGTCAATTCTCTAACCGGTGTTGTACAGATACATCCTTTAATTAGATTTCAGCTTTAATTCTCTCACTGATGCAACTTGCAACGGTTCGAGCCTCTCACTAAGCCTTAACCATTCAAGGTGATCTTTAACCTTGGACTTCTCTTCTCAAGCTCGCAAGAGATAACTAATGGATGTCTCCTTGGAGTCCAAAAGCTTACCAAGTGTTGGCAATTCCGGAAAATCCTACCTGCAAGTCACCTCCCAGAGGCTCGCAAGGGGTAAACTAGTGCATCTTCATGGTTGGAGATCACTTGCCTTACCAAGTGTTGGCCCAGGTGACTCTAAGGTGTTTTAAGTTAACTGAAAACATAGAAATCACTAAAGGATTTCTCTTCCTCTTCATTCATGGCTAAAACCACAAAGCTTTGCATTCTTGCACTTGGAACCTTTCCCGGCAACCTTAGCTCCAAGGAACTAAAGGTTCAGTTACTCATTCTTTGGGGAAACTTCCTCAGAGAGTGCATAACTTAGAAAAAAATGAAAAATACAAAGTGAGAAGGTAAGGCAAAACAAAGGTCCTGAATTTTACTTGCTTTCAAACTTTTACAAAAGGGTTCCTCCCTGAGAACAGGCTCTCGAGAGCTATTTATATGAAAAATTATAATACTAATTATTACATGGATATTTAGTCTTTTTCCTAACTTAAAAGCTAAGGAAACTTATAATTGGTGGCTTACAAGGAGAATTTTGGTATTTAGACAACAAAAATCTGATGAAAAATATCTCTCAATGTCAGTAGCAAATATTGGGACGCACTAAGGATCATTTCGTAAGTGCAAACGAGGTTTGCGAGATTTCGCAGAGGCACAAGAAGGACTGCGAAATCACTTCGCAACAACCGACTAATTTTGCAACACTGCGAAGTGATCTTTCATCTTGTGGTATTCGGCTTCCATCGTGATGGGAAACTTCAGGGGGGGAAACACAACACTGTACAAAAAGGCTGCGAAATCATCTCGCAACAAAAGGGTGATTTCGCAGCGCTGTGCAAAATTCTTCCTTCAGCTTGGAGTGATCGGCTTGCAATGGCTGTAACTCCTTCATTTCAACTCCAAATTGTGCACAGTTTGAAGCATTGGATTATTGACTTCCTGAGCTTCGAAACAACATATAGCATGCATAAATTGGACTTCAGGAAGTGCTCCAAAAATGGCTGACATGATTGTCATCAAGAATATGCTTCATGACAGATTTCTCTTTGCTTCTTCTCCTTACATTCCGGATTTACTCATGGCAGAAAAGGACTTGAAAGCTTTAGTTCTTCATGTTTTTGAGCTTCAAATTGATTTGCCAAAGATTCTACATAACTCTCCTCAATCTCGGATTGCTTTGGTGATCAAAAAGCTATCAAAACACCAAAACTTAACACAATTTGATTAGAATTGATTGCAAAGGTCCTTAATATGTTAATTGGGTTAAAAGGCAATAACTACTACTCAAAAGTGTTTAAAAGAGTTAATTACAAGCTATGAAATAGCACATTTTGAGTAGTAATCAAGTAGTTCATAACATCTAGAGGCTTGAGCTCATGACACAAAATCGCTCATATCATCCACAGCCTAAGTGGTTTATAACATCTAGATGACTAAGTTCATGGGATCATGAGTCATTCATATAATCCACAACTCTAAGCTATTCATAACATCCAAAGCCCTAGGATCACGACTCAGAATAGTGAATGTCATCTACAGCCTTGAGCAATTTATAGTGTCTAAAGCCTTAAGCTCACAAACTAGAGTCATTCATGTCATCCACAACACTGAGCTCTTTATAGTATCAAGAGCCCTTAGCTCACAAGTTGGACTCTTTCGTGTTATTGATAGCCCAAACTTGTGTATAGCATGTAGAGCCCTAAGCTCATGACTCGGAGTCTTTCATGTCATCAACAACCTTAAGTTATGTATAGAATTTAGAGCCCTAAGCTCACAAATCAAAGTCATTCATGTCAACCACATCCCTTAGTTGTTAATAGAATCTAGAGGCCTAAGTTCATGACCCAAATTCGTTCATGTCATCCACAACCTTGAGTTGTTAATAGCATCTAAAGCCTTGAGCTCATAACCTAGAGCTGTTCATGTCATTCACAACCCTTAATTTTTCATAACATCTTGAGCCCTAAGCTCACAACCCATAGTAATCATGTCAAGCACAACCCTAAGTTGTTCGTTGCATGTAGAGCATTGCACTCACGTCCCAAAGTCTTTCATGTTAACAATAACCTTGAGTTATTCATAAAATCTGGAGACCTGAGCTCGTAACCCAAATTTGTTCATGTATCCATAGCCTTGAGTAGTTAATAGCATTGAGAGGTCTTAGCTCATGACCTGGAGTCATTCATGTCAATGACAACCCTGAATTGTTCATAGCATCTAGAGCCCTGAGCTCATGAGTTAGGGTCTTTCATTTCATCGACAACCTTAAGTTGTGCATAACATTTAAAGCCTTGAGCTCACAAATTAGAGTCTTTCATGTCAACCACAACCCTTAGTTGGTTATAGAGTCTAAAAGCCTGATCTCATGACCTGGAGTCATTCATGTCATCCACTTGCCTAAGTTGTTAATAACATCTAGAGCCTTAAGCTCACAATGCGAATTTGTTCATGTCATCCACAGCCCTAAGAAGTTCATAACATCTAGTGGCTTGAGCTCATGACATAGCATCGTTCATATCATCCATAACCCTTAGTAGTTCATAGTATCTAAAAGCTTAAGCTCATGGAATCCTGAGTCATTCATATCATCTGTAACTTTGAGTTGTTCATAGCATCTAGAGCCATGAGCTCATGACCCATAGTAGCTCATCTAATCAACAACCTATAGTTGTTCATAAAATTTATAGCCTTAAGCTAACAACCCCGAGTCATTCATGTCAACCACAATCCTGAGCTTTCCATAGCATCTTGAGCCTTGAGCTCATGACCTAGAGTCGTTCATCATCCATAACCATGAGTTGTTCATGGAATCTATAGGCATAAGCACACGAGATCATAAATCATTCATTTCATCCACAACTTTGAGTTGTTCATAACATCTAGAACCCTAAGCTCACGACCTGGAGTCATTCATGTGAACCAAAGACTTGAGCAGTTCATAGCTTCTATAGAACTTTGCTCATTGGATCCCAAGTCATTCATATGATCATAACTCTAGATTGTTTGTATAATCTAGAGTTCTAAGCTCATGACCTTGAGTAGCTCATGTCATCCATAGCCATAAGCTATTCATAGCATCCAAAGCCCTAAGCTTATGACTCAGAGCAGCTAATCTCATCCACACCCTTGAGTTGCTCATAGCATTTAGAGCCCTAAGTTTATGACCCAAAGTCATCCATGTCATCCACAACCTTGAGTTGTTCATAACATCTAGAGGCTTGACTTCATTATGCAGACTCATTCATATTATCCATAGCTTTAAGTTGTTCATAATATTTAGGGGCTTGAGTGATTCATGCCCAGTAGGGTATTTTAATCAAAAATATTTATAAATCCTATGACCTCATACTAGCGTAGCAAAGCTACTATAGTATAGCAGCTCTAGGGTTGAACTCTGGGATGGGTTTTCACTCTACCAGTGATAGACTCAAGATTAGAAATTGAATCTGATGATTTCCTTTGTCAAAAACTTAAAGTTTAAAAGAAAATAAAATTTGTTTTGAAAGTGGTGTTTAAAACTAAACTAACTTAGAACTAGGTAAAAATGGAAGAAAGAAAGTCTCCCGGAGCTAAAGGTTGCTAAGATCAAGTTCAGAATGCAAAGTGGGAAATTTCGGATTTTTCTCCTCGCATTGGGGACAACAACATAAAGGATGGTTGTTTCCCGAACTGGTATAGGTTTAACAATGAATATTTAATCCATAAAAAGTCAATAGAAATGGTAGTCAAGTTCCATTAATGGCTTTAGACACTATGGGTCTTCACCTTGACCCACTTTCCAATGGCTCGTACATGATAACTAATGGTCTTATGTGGATCTAGCAATAAGTATCCACAGAGACCTAAAAGCTTATCATGTATTGGCCATTCAAAGTGATTCTAAGGGATTTAAAGCAAAACATTAGATTTAAAAGCCATTTATGAACTCCAACTACCTGTATTTAATGCACGAGAGTTTTCCACTTTTGCATCTGGACTTTTCACCTGGCTTCCATCACTCCAAGAAACTAAAGGTTTAGCCTCTCATCCTCTGGGAAAACATCCTCAGAGGTTATTTGGCTTCCAAGAAAAAGAAAATAGAAGAGAGAAAAAGAAGGCAAAGAGAACTCTGTATATCTCCCCGAGAAGAAAATTTTACTAAGTGTAAAATATACAATATATCTTCCGAGAGATGATTTCCACCCCTCTTATAGTCTTTACATAGTAAAGCCTGTGATTGGCTAATTACAAGGATAAGAAAGGAATTTACATCAAAAAATTACAAAAGAAAAGATCTCATGTGGAGTCGGCAGAACAGAGGAGATTTCGCACCAAAGTCGCATGGGCTGGTTTGAAATTCGCACTGGCTTGATGCAGTTGTTTTCCGAAGGCCATATCTTCCTCATTTTAGCTCCAAATCATATACGGTTTGAAGAGTTGGATTCTTGACTTCCTGAGCTTTGAAATGGTATATAGTATGTAGAAAATAGACTACGGAAAGTACTCCAAAAGTGCGAAGGAAGATTGCAGCTGTTGTCCTTTGTTTTCTTCACTCTGTTTTCCTCTTTGCTTCTCTCCTTCACTTGGCTTGTCTTAATGAACCAAAAATATGTCAAAACACTAAAACTAGCCACAAATATGATTAGAAGTCATTGCTAGGTCCTTAACATGCCAATTGGAATAAAAATGGAGAACTACTACACAAAAGTGCTTAAAACATAATGAATTAAAGGCGCAAAATAACACTTTTTGGGTAGTAATCATTGAGCTCACGGGATCCTAAGTTGTTCATATCATCCATAACTCTTACATGTTCATAGCATCTAAGGCCCGCAGTTGATGACCCAGGGTTTTCAGGTGAACCACATACTTGTGTTGTTCATAGTATTTGGAGCCCTAAGCTCATGACCCGGTGTCATTAATTTCATCCACAACCCTGAGTTGTTCACATCGTCTAGAGCCCAAAGTCACTCATGTCAACCATAGCCCTAAAATTGTTCATCGCATCTAGAGCCTTAAGCTCATGACCTAGTGTCATTCATTTCATCCACAACCCTTATCCATTCATAGCATTTAGAGACTTGAGCTGATGACACAGAATTATTCATATCATCCATTACCTTGAGTAGTTCAAAGCATCTAAAGGTCTGAGCTCACGTGATCCCGAGTCGTTCATATCATCCATAACTCTAACCTCATCATGGCATCTAGATCTGTAGGCTCACAACTTGGAGTTGTTCACCTCAACCAAAGCCTTTAGCAATTCATATCATCTAGAGACCTGCTCTCATAGGATCCTGAGTCATTCATATCATTCATAACTCTAAGAAGTTCATAACATCCAAAGCCTTTAGCTTATGACCTAGAGTAGCTCATGTCATCCACAACCCTAAGCTGTTCATAGTATCCAGGTCTTGAGCTCATGATCCAGAGTAGTTAATCTCATCCACACCCCTCAGTCTTTCATAGCGTCTAGAGTCATGAGCTTACGACCCAGAGTCATTCATGTCAACCACAACCTTAAGGCGTTCATATTATCTAGAGCACTATGCTCACAACCCGGAGTTGTTAATGTCATTCACAACCTTAAGTGGTTCACAACATCTAGAGGCCTAAATTGACAGGATCTTGAGTCATTCATATCATCCATAACTCTGATTTTTTCATTGCTTCTAAAGCTTGATCTCACAACCCAAAGTCTATCATGTCATTCATAGCCCTAACCTCGTTCATAGCATTTATGGGCTTAAGCTTATGATGCATAATCTTTCATAGAATCCACAACCTTGAGTGGTTCACAACATCTAGAGGCCTAAGCTCATGGGATCCCAAGTCGTTTATTTCATCAACAATTTTGAGTTGTTTATAGCATCCAGAGCCTTCAGCTCACCACCTGGAGTAGATCTTGTCATCCACAAGCCTGAGTTGTTCATAACATCTAGAGCCCTGAGCTCACGACCAAGAGTCGATCATGTCAACCACAACACTCAGTTGTTCATAGTATCTAGAGCCCTAAGCTTCCGATCCATAGTCGTTCATGTCATCCACAACCTTGAGTTGTGGATAGCATCTAGATCCCTAAGCTCTTGACCTGGAGTCTTTCATGACATCAACAAACCTAAGTTGTGCATAACATTTAGAGCTCCGAGCTCACGACCCAAAGTTTTTCATGTCATCAATTGCCCTGAGCTATGCATAGCATATAGAGGCATAAGCTCATGTCCCGGGTCTTTCATGTCTACCACAACCCTGAGTTGTTCATAGTATCTAAAGGCCAGAGCTCATCACCCAGAGTCATTCTTATATTCCATAGCCTTGAGTTGTTCATAGCATTTAGAGCCCTGAGGTCATGACCTGGAGTCATTCATGTCAACCACATGCTTGAGCTATTCATAACATCTAATGCCCTAAGCTCACAACCCTAAGCTGTCAACGATAGCCCTGAGCTATTCATAGCATCTAAAGCCTTAAGCTTATAACTCAGAGATGTTCATTGCATCTAGAGCCTTAAGCACATGAATAGGGGGTGTTCATGTCATCCATAGCCTTAAGCTGTTCATAGCACTTAGAGGCTTGAGCTAATGATGTAGAATCATTCATATCATCCACAACTCTAAGCAGTTAATAGTATCTAGAGGCCTGAGTTGATAGAATCCAAAGCCATTCATATCATCCATAAGTCTAAGTTATTCATAGCATCTAAAGCCTCGAGCTCACAACCCAGAGTCATTCATGTCAACCAAAGCCCTGAGTGATTCATAGCATCTATAGGCTCGAGCTCATGAGATTATGAGTCATTTATATCATTCACAACTCTAAGTTGTTCATCGTATCCATAACCTTTACCTCATGATCTAGAGTAGCTCATGTCATCCACTACCCTGAGTGGTTCATCACATCTAAAGCCCTAAGCTCATGACCCAGAATAGCCCATCTCATCCACAACTCTGAGCAGGTCATAGCATCAAAAGCCCTGAGCTTACAACTCAGAGTCGTTTATGTCAATCATAGCCTTAAGTTATTCATAGTATTTCGAGCCTTGACACCACGACCAGGAATCATTCATGTCATCAACAACCCTAAGTTGTTCATAACATCTAAAGGTTTGAGCTCATAATGAAGAATTGTTCATATCATCCACAGCCTTTAGCAGTTCATAGCATCTTGAGGCGTGAGCTCATAGGATCTTGAGTCATTCATATTGACCACAACCCTATTCGTAGCATCTAAAGCCCTGAGCTCATGACCCGAAGTTGTTCATGTCATTGATAGCCTTGAGTTGTTCATAGGATCTAGAGCCCTAAGCTCATGGCTCAAAGTCATTCATATTAACCACAACCCTGAGTTATTCATAGCATGTTGAGCCTCGAGCTCCTAACTCATAGTCTTTCAAGTCAGTGATAACCTTGAGTTGTTCAGAGTATATATTGGCCTCATCTCAGGACCCAGAGTCGTTCATGTCATCCACAACCCTGAATTGTTCATAGCATCTAGAGCCCATAGTTCACAACCTCAAGTTGTTCATTTCAACCACAAACCTGAGTAGTTCATAGCATCTAGAGCCTTGACCTTAAGACTCGGAGTCTTTCAAGTCAACAATAGCCCAAAGTTGGTCATAGTATCTAGAGGCATGAGAAGGAGATGGAGTCATTCATGTCATCCACAACCCTGAGTTGTTCACAACATCTAAAGCCTTGAGATCATGAGTTGGAGTTGTTCATGTCAAATGTGGCCTTAAGCTTTTCGTAGCATCTAGAGCCTTGAGCTCACAACCTATAGTTGTTCATGTCAACCACAACCTAGAGTTATTCATAGCATCTACAGACTTGTCCTTATGACTTGGAGTCATTCATGTCAACTATAGCCTTAAGTTGTGTATAGTACCTCAAGCCCAAAGGTCAAGACCAGTAGTTGATTACTACTCAAAAAGTGCTATTTTATAACTTTTAATTAACTCTTTTAAACACTTTTGAGTAGTAGTTATTACCTTTTAACTCAATTGGCATGTTAAGGACCCGTGCAATCATTTCTAATCAAATTGTGTTAAGTTTTGGTGTTTTTGATAGCCTTATGATCACCAAAGCAATCTAAGATTGAAAGAGAGTTTTATATAATCCATGGCAAAGCAAATGGAAGCTCATTTACAAGAATAATCCAAGCTTTAGAGCTTTGTAGTCCTTTTCCAAAAGCAAATCAAGAATGCAAGGAGGAAAAACAAAGAGAGAAATCTAACATGAAGAAATTCAAGAGGATAGAAACTGTTGGACATATTTTGAACACTTCCTGAAGTCTATTTTATGTATACTATATGTCGTTTCGAAGCTCAGGAATTCAGAAGTCCAACGCTTCAAACAGTGTATAAATCAGAGTAGAAATGAAGAAGTTATGGCCATTGGAAGACAATCGCACCAAGCTAAAAGGCAATTTCGCAAGCTGCGAAGTCACGAAGTGCTAGCTGCGAAATTAGCCTTTTCGTGCGAAATGGAGACTTCAGCTTGCAAAATTTTCACAGCCCATGTTGCATGCTGTGAACTCCACCTAAGTGCTCCCAGATATTTGCGACCGACTCTTTTAGATTTTTTCTTCAAATATTTGTTGTTTAAATCCCCATTTTCTCCTTGTAATCCACCAATCATAGGATTCCTTAGTTAGGAAGTAAGAAGAAAGGGCGAATGACCTCATATATATCATTTGGTAATTTTTTTTACATAGGAGATCTTGGGGATCTTGTTCTCGGGGATAACGTTTTGTATAGTTTTGAAGGAAGTAATACACAGAGCTTGGCTCTGCCTTACCTACTCATTTTGATTGTATTTTTCTTACTAGCCAAACAAGCTCTGAGGATGTTTCCTTAGAGAATGAGTGGCTAGGATTTTTGTCTCTTGGAGTTAAGGAAGCTAGGTAAGGTGCCGAATGCAAAAATTGGAAGTTTTGTTGTTTTAGCTTTTAATGAAGAGAAAGTGTGACCCGTTAATGGTTTCTATGTTTTTAGTTAACTTAAAATGCCTTAAAATCACTTGGGCCAACACTTGGTAAGGCAAGTGATCTCCGTCCATTGAGATACACTAGTTTATCTCTTGTGAGCTGATTCGTGTCCCAATGGTGTATCATGAGTTTGGTCCTCAAACGAGAGTAATCAACAAAATTTATAACCTATATCACCATGCACTAGGATAGCCTTAGCTAATATAGCATAGTGGCTCTAGGATCGTTCACTGGGAAGGGTTTTCAACTTACAACTGATACCAATTCAAAGTTGAATTGGTGCTTTTTCATTTCAAGGTTAGCTTAAGAAGAAAACATAAACTTTGGTTGAAAAAGGTTTTGTTTTAAGCTAACTAAAAAGAAAGTAATGGAAATTACTTATGAAGGAAAGCATTCCTTGGAGTTTTAGGTTCACAAGGGAGGCTCCTCATGCAAAAACAGGGCTCCGGTCACTTGAATCTTTTCCTCGCATTAGAGAATTAACATATAGTTAATTCTCTAACCGGTGTTGTACAAATGTTTCCCTTTAATGGATTTCAACACTAATTCCCTCTCACTGATGCAACTTGCAATGACTCGTGCCTCTCACCTAGCATTTGCCATTCAAGGTGATCATTAACCTTGGACTTTCCTTCTCAAACTCGCAAGAGATAACTAATGGATGTCTCCTTAGAGTCCAAAAGCTTACCAAGTGTTGGCAATTCTAGAAAATCCTACCTTCAAGTCAACTCCCAAAAGCTCGCAAGAGATAAACTAGTGCATCTCCATGGACGGAGATCACTTGCCTTACCAAGTGTTGGCTCAGGTGAATTGAAGGCGTTTTAAGTTAACTAAAAACATAGAAATCATTAATGGGTCACACTTTCTCTTCATTAATAGCTGAAACAACAAAACTACCAATTCTTGCATTCGGGACCTTACTCAGCAACCTTAGCTCCAAGGAACTAAAAGCCTAGCCACTCATTCTCTAAGGAAACATCCTCAGAGCTTGTTTGGCTAGTAAGAAAAATTAAATACAAAACAATCAAAACGAGAAGGTAAGGCAGAGCAAAGGCTCTGTATTTTACTTCCTTTCAAAACTATACAAAGGATGTCTCTGAGAGCTCCCCGACATCTCACTGTAATGGAAATTACAAACATTATATAAGAGGCTATTTACCCTTTGCTCTTGCTTAAAGACTAAGGAATCCTATGATAGGTGGATTACAAGGAGAGAATGGGGATTTAGACATCAAATATCTAAAGCAAAAAATCTAAAAATGTCGGTCACAAATATCGGGAAGCACTCAGGAGAATTTTACAGGCATGCAAGATGGCTGCGAAATTTCGCAACGTGAAGGACACCATTTCGCTGCCAAAGGCTAATTTCGCAGCCATCCTCTTGTGATTTCGCAGCCCGCGAAATTGGCCTTCAGCTTGGTGTGATCGGCTTCCAATGGCTCTAACCCCTTCATTTCAACTCTGAATTGCACACCGTTTGAAGCATTGGATTGCTGACTTCCCGAGCTTTGAAACGAAATATAGTATGCATAAATTGAGCTCCATCAAGTGCTCCAAAATTGGATTATAGTTTCTGTCCTCTTGAATGCTTCATGTTAGCTTTTTCTCTTTGCTTCCCCTCCTTGCATTCTGGATTTGCTTATGGAAAAGGACTATAAAGCTTTAAAGCTTTGGTTCTTCATGTTTCTGAGCTATCCATTTCTTTTCCATGGATTCCAAAGAACTCTCCTCAATCTCGGATTGCTTTGGTGATCAAATTACTAACAAAAACACCAAAACTTACACAATTTGATTAAAAATTATGGCAAAGGTCCTTAATATGTTAATTGAGTTAAAAGGTAATAACTACTACTCAAAAGTGTTTAAAAGAGTTAATTACAAGCTATCAAATAACACTTTTTGAGTAGTAATCACGAGCCTTTGGGAGGTGGTTCAAAGGTAGGATTTTCTAGAATAGCCAACATTTGGTAAGCTTTTGGACTCTAAGGAGACATCCATTAGTTATCTCTTGCGAGCTTTTGAAGGGTAATCCAAGGTTAAGGATCACCTTGAATGGCAAATACTAGGTGAGAGGCACGAGCCATTGCTAGATGATTCAGTGACAGGGAATTAGTGTTGGAATCCATAAAAGGGAATCATCTGTACCACACCGGTTCGAGAAATAACTATATGTTAAATCTCCAATGCAAGGAAAAGATTCAAGTGACCAGAACTCTATTTTTACATTAGGAGCCTAACCCTAGTGATCCAAAAACTCTAAAAAACACTTTTCTTTATAATTAAAATCAGTTACTATTTTTGGTTAGCTTAAAACCAATCCTTTTTAAACCATAGTTTATGTTTTCTTTTAAAGCTAACCTTGAAATGAAAAAACACCAATTCAACTTTGAATTAATATCAGTTGTAAATTGAAAACCCTTCCCAGTGAATGATCCTAGAGCCACTATGCTATGCTAGCTGAGGCTATCCTAGTACATGGTGAAATAGGTTATAAATTTTGTTGATTACTCCCATCGGAGAACCAAAATGAAGGTACACTAGTTGATTGATCACCAATCAACAAGACATACACTAGCTGGGCACGGAAATCAAATGGCGCCGTTGCCAAGGAAGGTGCCAACTTTACAGTGATATCATCTTTTCAGATACTTGTGATCTTCATCACAAGTTTGGTGATTTTTCTTTCATTTTACTAACTCTTTTTAATTGTTTCTTCTACATGTTCATATTAGCATACCTTTTAATTTAGTTTTAGTTAATCTTAGCCTTTTTGTAGTTTTTTTTCCTTTGTTTTCTTTTGTTTTCTTTTGTTTCTTTGTTTTTGTTACAGTTGATACTAGTTGTGTATGCCAAATTGGATACGAGACAGTGGAGGAAGGCTTGTAAAACTTGAAACACCTCATAAAAAGGAATTGGGATTGAGCTTGAACATCATGGAAGCTACACCTGAAGATCAGCATAGTCACCATGGTCACTAGGACAATCCCAATGCATTCAGATCAATGAGGGACCGCATGCATCCACCTCGTATGAGTGCACCATCATGTATAGTGCCCCCTACAGAGCAGCTAGTAATTAAACCGCATATTGTTCCGCTTCTACCTACTTTCCATGGGTTGGAAAGTGAGAATCTCTATGCACATATCAAGGAATTTGAAGATGTTTGTAATACATTCCAAGAGGAAGGAGCTTCAATCGACTTGATGAGGCTTAAGCTATTTCCTTTTACTTTCAAGGATAAGGCCAAGATTTGGCTTAATTCTTTAAGGCCAAGGAGTATCCGATTTTGGATTGATTTGCAAGCTAAATTCCTCAAGAAATTTTTCCCTACTCATAGAACAAATGGCTTGAAAAGGCAAATTTCAAACTTCTCAGCTAAAGAGAATGAGAAATTCTATGAGTGTTAGGAGAGATACATGGAGGCCATCAATGCTTGTCCTCACCATGGTTTTGATACATGGCCATTGGTGAGTTACTTTTATGACGGAATGTCCTCCTCAATGAAGCAACTCCTCGAGACTATGTGTGGAGGAGATTTCATTAGTAAAAATCCGGATGAAGCCATGGACTTCTTGAGTTATGTGGCTGAAGTTTCAAGGGGATGGGATGAACCGAACAAAGGAGAAGTAGGGAAGACAAAGTCTCAACCAAATGCCTTTAATGTTAAGCTGGGATGTATACCTTGAATGAAGATATTGACATGAAAGCAAAAGTTGCAGCTATGACAAGAAGATTGGAGGAGCTAGAACTTAAAAAGATACATAAAGTGCAAGCTGTTGCTGAGACATGATTCGTGCCCACTTGGCGTATCAGCTGATTCATGTACAGCTGGTGCTCCTTGATTGAGGGAGTGATCAACAAAATTTATAACCTATTACACCATGAACTAGGGTAGCAAAGACAAAGCTACTATAGCATAGTGGCTCTAGGATCGTTCACTGGGAAGGGTTTTCAATTCATAAATGATACCAATTCAAAGCTGAATTGGTGCCTTTTCATTTCAAGGTTAGCTTTAAAAGAAAACATAATTTTTGGATGAAAAAGGTTTGGTTTAAACTAACGGTAAAGAAAGTAATGGAAATTACTTATGAAGAAAAACATTCCTTGGAGGTTTAGGTTTTCAGGGGAGGTTCCTCGTGCAAAAACAGAGCTCTGGTCGTTTGGTTCATTTCCTCGCATTAGAGAATTAACATATGGTCAATTCTCTAATCGGTGCTGTACAGATGCTTCCCTTTAATGGGTTCAAACACTAAATCCCTCTCACTGATGCACCTTACAATGGCTCATACCTCTCACCTAGCACTTGCCATTCAAGGTGATCTTTAACCTTGGACTTCCCGTCAAAAGCTCGCAAGAGATAACTTATGGATGTCTCCTTGGAGTCCAAAAGCTTACCAAGTGTTGGCTATTCTAGAAAATCCTACCTTCAAACCACCTCCCAAAGGCTCGCAAGAGATAAACTAGTGCATCTCAATGGATGGAGATCACTTGCCTTATCAAGTGTTGGCCCAGGTGATTTAAAGGCGTTTTAAGTTAACTAAAAACATAGAAATCATTAATGGGTCACACTTTCTCTTCATTAATGGCTGAAACCACAAAGCTGCTAATTCTTGCTCTTGGAACCTTTCCCGGCAACCTTAACTCCAAAGAACTAAAAGTCTAGCCACTCATTCTCTGAGGAAACATCCTCAGAGCTTGGTTGGCTAGTGAGAAAATACAATTAAAATGAGAAGGTAAAGTAGAGCAAAGCTCTATATTTTTCTTCCTTTTAAAACTGTACAAAGGATCGATCGTCCTCTTGGGAACAGGCTCCCGAGAGATATATATATGGAAAATTGAAAAATATCTATATGAGGCTATTCACCCTTTTTCCAAACTTAATAACTAAGGAATCCTATAATTGGTGGGTTACAAGGAGATTTTGGGGATTTAGACAACAAATATCTAAAGCAAAATATCTCAAAATATCCCAAAATATCGGTGGCAAATATCAGGAAGCTTCAGGAGAACACCGCAGCACTGTACAAAATTGTCTGCGAAACTCTCCGGGTAGGCGCTATCAGAGGATCCGGATACGTCCATCCGGAGAAGTTGAAATGCTCTCCTTTTCTATCCGGCGTCAGAATTTCTAACGTGAACATCTGGGTGGAAGTGCGCGACAGTCGGATATAAATGGTGGCACATATCCGGGTGCAAATGGTGGCAGCCGAGTGCAACTCCTATCCGGATATGTGGTCCGGACGCCCTCCGATGGTGTATCCGAACGCCCTGTCCGGGTATACTCCTTGCATGGATTCCAAAGAACTCTCCTTCATCTCATATTGCTTTGGTGATCAAAAAGCTATCAAAACACCAAAACTTAACACATTTTTTATTAGAATTGATTGCAAGGGTTCTTAACATGCCAATTGAGTTAAAAGGTGATAACTACTACTCAAAAGTGTTTAAAAGAGTTAATTAAAAGCTATGAAATATCACTTTTTGAGTAGTAATCAAGACACCAATGCAAGTCAAGCCATGTCTTATTTGTCAATCATATGAGCACTTGGTGGAGGAGTGCCCTACAATTCCAACTGATAAGGAAACATTTGAAGATCAAGCAAATGTCATTTGACAATTCAAGCCCAATAACAATGCTTCATACGGTAATACCTATAACTCAAATTAGAGGAACCATCCAAATTTCCCCTGGAGGCCAAGAGTACCTCAGTATACACAGCCAGCTCAAGCATCTCAACAAGCTTCAAATATTGAGCAAGCAATAGTGAATCTAGGCAAGGTTGTGGGAGATTTTGTTGGAGATCAGAAATCCATCAATGCTCAACTCAGTTAAAGAATTGACAGTGTAGAGAATACATTGAATAAAAGGATGGATGGAATGCAAAATGACTTATCTCAGAAGATAAATAATCTCCAATACTCAATCTCAAGGCTCACTAACCTTAACACGGTACAAGAGAAGGGGAGATTTCCTTCTCAACCTCACCAAAACCCTAAGGGTATCCATGAAATGGAAACTCATGAAGGAGAGTCTTCACAAGTGAGAGATGTCAAAGCCTTGATCACTCTAAGGAGTGGTAAAAAGGTTGATCTGCCAACACCAAAGCCACATATTGAGAAAGAAGAAGAAGAAGAGACAGAGAAGAGGGAGGAAATCAAAGGAAAGAAGAAAGATAACAGTGAAAGGAAAGGGGACCATGATTCAATAGTGAATGCAAATCTGAAAAAAGTACTTATCAAGGGAGATGTGATGAAGAAACACACACCTCCTCCTTTTCCTCAAGCTTTGCATGGGAAAAAGGGAATCAGAAATGCATTAGAAATTCTTGAAGTATTGAGACAGGTGAAGGTCAACATCCCATTGCTAGATATGATTAAACAAGTTCTAACTTTAGCAAAATTCCTGAAGGACTTGTGTACTATCAAAAGAGGGTTGAATGTGAATAAGAAAGCCTTCTTGACCAAGCAAGTAAATGTTATCATACAGTGCAATTCTCCTTTGAAGTACAAAGATCCGGGTTGCCCTACCATTTCGGTCATGATTGGAGGAACTGTAGTGGAGAAAGCTTTGTTAGACTTGGGAGCAAGTGCGAATTTGCTACCATACTCTATCTACAAGCAATTGGGACTTGGTGAATTGAAGCCAACATCAATCACTCTATCTCTAACAGATAGATTAGTGAAAATTCCAAGGAGGATAATTGAAGATGTCTTAGTTCAAGTTGATAATTTCTACTATCCAATAGACTTTGTTGTTCTTGACACGGACCCAATTGTCAAGGAAACTAATTATGTTCCTATTATCCTTGGAAGGCCATTCCTAGCTACATCAAATGCAATCATAAATTGTAGGAATGGACTCATGCAACTCACATTTGGCAACATGATATTGGAACTTAATATCTTCTATATGTCCAAAAAGCTAATCACTCCGAAAGAAGAAGAAGGTCCAGAAGAGGTGTGCATCATTGACACTTTAGTGGAGGAGCATTGTAATAAAAAAATGCAAGAGAAGTTAAATGAAAGTCTTGGGGATCTTAAAGAAGGCTTGCCTGAACCCTCAGATTTGCTTATTGCTCTACAAGGTTGGAGGAAGAGAGAAGAAATTCTACCTTTGTTCAATAAAGAGGAGGCATAAGAAGCTGCTAAAGAGGAGACCCCAAAGCTTAATCTAAAGCCCCTACCCACGGAATTGAAATATACATATCTAGAAGAGAATAAAAAGTGCCCTGTTGTTATATCTTTATCTCTTACTACTCATCAGGAGGTGTGTCTACTTGAAGTTCTCAAGAGGTGTAAGAAAGCAATAGGATGGCAAATATCTGACTTGAAAGGCATCAGTCCTTTGGTCTATACACATCATATATACATGGAAGAAGAAGCTAAACCAATTCGTCAACCTCAAAGAAGATTGAATCCTCGCATTCAAGAGGTAGTGCGAGCTGAGGTTCTGAAGCTACTTCAAGCAGGTATTATCTACCCCATATCAGATAGCCCATGGGTGAGTCCTACTCAAGTGGTACCAAAGAAGTTAGCAATCACGGTGGTGCAAAATGAAAAGGGAGAAGAAGTTGCTACATGCCTCACTTCAGGTTGGAGGGTGTGTATTGATTATAGAAAATTGAATTTTGTGACAAGGAAGGATCATTTTCCATTGTTATTTATTGATCAAGTGTTGGAGAGAGTCTCAAGCCATCCTTTCTATTGTTTCTTGGATAGCTACTCCGGGTATTTTCAAATAGAAATCGATGTTGAAGATAAGGAGAAAACCACTTTTACATGTTCATTTGGAACATATGCCTATAGAAGAATGCCTTTTGGTTTATGCAATGCACCTACAACATTCCAACGATGTATGTTAAGTATCTTCAGTGATATGGTGGAGCGAATTATGGAGGTTTTCATGGATGACATCACCATATATGGAAGTACATTTGAAGAATGCTTAGTCAACTTGGAAGCGGTTCTGAACAGATGCATTGAAAAGGACTTGGTGCTCAATTGGGAGAAATGTCATTTTATGGTACAGCAAGGAATCGTCCTTGGCCACATCATCTTCGAGAAAGGCATTGAAGTTGATAAAGCAAAGGTGGAACTTATTGTTAAATTGCCATTCCCAACAACTGCAAAAGGAGTAAGGCAATTCCTTGGCCATGTAGGGTTCTATAGGAGGTTTATAAAAGATTTCTCTAAGCTTTCAAAGCCTCTTTGTGAACTATTGGTTAAGGATGCTAAATTTGTATGGGATGAGAGATGTCAAAGGAGTTTTGAGCAACTGAAGCAATTCTTGACAACTATTCCAATAGTGAAGGCTCCTAATTGGCAACTACCATTTGAAGTGATGTGTGATGCCAGTGACTTTGCTATAAGAGTTTTTCATGGCCAAAGAGAAGATGGAAAGCCCTATGTGATCTACTATGCAAGCAAGACATTGAACAAAGTGCAAAAGAACTACACAACTACAGAGAAAGAATTGTTAGTTGTAGTGTTTGCCTTAGACAAGTTTCGTGCTTATCTAGTAGGGTCTTTCATCATGGTTTTCACTGATCATTCAGCCTTGAAGTATTTATTGACAAAGCAAGATGCAAAAGCAAGGTTGATTAGATGGATTCTCTTACTATAAGAGTTCAATTTCCAAATCAGAGATAAGAAAGGAGTGGAGAATGTGGTAGCTGATCACCTTTCAAGGTTGGTTATAGAACAAAACTCCCATGTTTTACCTATTAATGATGACTTTCCATAGGAATCACTAATGTTGCTAGAAAATACTCCTTGGTATGCTCATATTGCTAACTATCTAGTTACTGGTGAAGTTCCAAGTGAGTGGAAAGCACAAGATAGGAAGCACTTCTTTACAAAGATTCATGTCTACTTGTGGACCCTCACCCGATCCACCGAACCGGCGCGACATCGCTTTTAAAATGAAAATAAAGAATGAAAAAGTTGAGTTTTCCAGTTTTGAAAAACCCGCCCCCGGTGAGGAACGGTGTTGTTTGGAGTCGCCACTTACTTTTTATTTTTGTTTTTAAAATGGGGAAAATTAAGTAAGAACAAAAACCCCTAATGACCCCAGTATGGAAAAAGCGGTCTACGAAAACTAGATTCTGGGTCCGGGGATCAGGTTACCCGTTGGGAAGGTACCTCATGCGAGGTAGCACCCCTCTAGGCTCGAAACTCGGTCTCTACTAATGAATTGGGTATGTGGGAGCATATGGGTCAAAGGTCAAATGAAACCCTAGGCTAAATAGATGTCATGAATCACACAATCCTAATTGGTATTTGGCATGCATATGAATTCAACCAAACAAAACAATGGGTGCGTACCTGTGGTCCCTAGCCAAGCGCTGCATAAAAGGTCAGCCAAACACAGATAAACACATAACAAACATTCAAGATTAAGCACCATGCATGCATATGAATTCAACAACCAAAGCCAACGATGAGTACCTGTGGTCCCTAGCCAAGCGCTGCAGCAGAGGGTGAGTCAGTCACGCAACATGTATTCAAAATCAAGCATCAAAGCTTGTGCCAGAAAGGAAGATAGCTGGTTGAAATGAGGTAAGGGACTCCCCAAATGTCATACAAATCGAACTAGACTCATCTAGACCACACCACCCACAACTTCCAAATTGCCCATACTAACTGAAATCAAACACTGACTTAAACCTTCAAGATGGCTCACAAGTGCCCTATAGCAAATGGGTTTGAGCCCCCATGGATAAGGGCTCGAAAAATGCCAAAATCGAAGGCTACCTAAAGTCCTCCAGCAGAACAGGTTGAACTAGTTCTCAACTAGTACAACCTATTGAGAAGAATTCCCAAATTTTTCTAGAAAACTCTTAAATGAGTGAGGATTCAAACAAAAGAAACGACACTCAATCTCGAGCCCGGATGAGTGAGAACCAGACAAAGAAAGGCAGATGTTCCTCATGGCTGACAGAGGCAGCCAGCTATGGTGCTGAACCGGTTGAACCGGTTCCCAACCGGTTCAGCCGGTTGATAAAAAATCCCAAATTTGGTCAGAAAGTTCCTAAGTGATTAAGGAAGCAAACAAAAGAAACGGTTCTCAATTCCGAGCCCGGATGAGTTAGAACCAGACAAAGAAAGGCAAGTGTTCCTCATGGCTGACAGAGGCTGCCAGCTATGGTGCTGAACCGGTTGAACCGGTTCCAAACTGGTTCAGCCTGTTGGTAAAAAATCCCAAATTCGGTCATAAAGTTCTTAAGTGATTAAGGAAGTAAACAAAAGAAACGATTCTCAATTCCGAGCCCGGATGAGTGAGAACCAGACAAAGAAAGGCAAGTGTTCCTCATGGCTGACAGAGGCTGCTAGCTATGGTGCTGAACCGGTTGAACCGGTTCCAAACCGGTTCAGCCAGTTGGTAAAAAATCCCAAATTCTGTCAGAAAGTTCCTAAGTGATTAAGGAAGCAAACAACAACAATCATGTGTGGCCTTTATTATCCACACCCAAGCAATACAATCTTCATATCAAAGGGAATAAAAGATGATGAGGAAGGAGAAAAAGCATATGAAAATGAGGAAGATTTGTTGTAAGTAAAGAAAATTCAGCATGCTTACCTCAGAATCTCCACCAACTATGATCCGTGTATGCAGATGATGACTTCCAAAACTGAGATGCTGTCACTCTCCTCTTCAAAAAACCACAGTGCTGAAGCTTTCCCCCACGCTCTCAACTCAGAAGATGCTACTGACCTTTTGTTTTTCTCACCAGCAAAATTTCCCCTCTCCAAAATGTCCCCTCTTCTCCTTTGCTCTCCTATCCTCTCACCTTTTATACTCATCCCCTCTTAGCATTTGAGCCTCCTAGATTCCTTCCCCTTCAGCACCGAAATCCCCTTCATCAGCATGGGAACCACACCCATCATTACTTCTCTTAAACTTACAAGGCCAGCTCACTCCTTCAGTTTTCAGCTTGCTTCACCACCAAGAATCCATATGGATTCGTGGTGGGCTGTAAGGAACCCAAACCAAGGCTCAAAATGTACCCACAACATTGTCCAAAACTGATCTGGAGCTTACGGGCCTAAGCCATGTAGGATTTGGGCCTCAAAATTACTAGAATTAGTGTTTTACCTCAGCTGACTCAATGAACCGGCTGAACTGGCCGAATCGGATGCCAACTGGTCGACCCGATGGAAAAAAATTCTGAAAATTTGACAGAATGTTCCTAGTAGAGTAAGGAATCCATTAAAAAAAAATGGTGCATGATTCCAAGTTCGGAAGAGGGAGATATGATCAAAACAATTACCAAAAATCAGTGTTCTACACCGGCTAACCTGATGAACCGGCCGAACCGGCTGAACTGGCTGCCAACCAGCCGACCGGTTGCAAAAAATTCTGAAAATTTTACAGAATGTTCCTGGAAGAATAAGGAATCCCTAAAAAGAAACGGTTCTTGATTCCGAGTTTGGATAAGGGAGATACGATCAAAACAAGCCCGAGTGCTCCAAACCTCAACATGCCCCTATAAACTCCAACTAAGCTAAAACATCGGGATGACCCCACTTCCTTCCTATAGCGTGATGTGAACGACTAGGAAAATGGCCATGGTGACCCTCCAAAATGAACCACATATGCTCCACAATGGACCACAGACAAACCCACACGAGGCTCGGACACCGACTAAGCCCAAAAGGGGCCCTAGTGGTTCCATATGCGAACGATGGGTGGATGTGACACCCGAAGGATAAATGCTAGTGTCGAGGGACGAAATTGAGGGTCTACACTACTATTGGGAAGGACCTTTTTTTTTCAAGTATTATGCAGATCAAATAATAAGAAAATGTGTCCCTGAAGAAGAGCAACAAGGAATCCTCAATCATTTCCATGAGAGTGCATGTGGAGGCCACTTTGCCTCTTAGAAAACAGCTATGAAGGTATTGCAACCATGTTTTAGTTGGTCATCACTCTGCAAAGATGCCCACACCCTGTGTAAGAGATGTGATAGATGCCAAAGGCTTGGGAAGCTGACACGAAGAAATCAAATGCCTATGAACCCCATTCTAATAGTTGATCTCTTTGATGTTTCAGGCATTGACTTCATGAGACCTTTCCCAATGTCTTTTGGTAACTCTTACATTTTGGTGGGGGTAGACTATGTTTCTAAATGGGTTGAGGAATTCCCATGTAAACACAATGATCACAGGGTGGTTCTCAAGTTTCTCAAAGAGAACATCTTTTCAAGATTTGGGGTGCCCAAAGCCATAATCAGTGATGGGGGTACTCATTTTTGCAAAGCCCTTTGAAACCCTTTTAGCCAAGTATGGGGTGAAGCATAAGGTAGCTACACCTTATCACCCTCAGACCTTCGGACAAGTTGAGTTAACAAAGAGGGAAATCAAGAATATATTGATGAAGGTGGTAAACACGAGCAGAAGAAATTGGTCTATTAAGCTCCATGATTCACTATGGGCATATAGAACAGCTTACAAGACTATTCTTAGCATGTCTCCTTATCACCTAGTCTATGGCAAAGCATGCCATCTCCCTGTGGAAGTTGAATATAAGGCTTGGTGGGCAATCAAGAAGGTAAACATGGACTTAACCAGAGCCGGGGTAAAGAGGTGCTTAGACCTTAATGAGATGGAGGAATTAAGAAATGAGGCCTACACCAATTCCAAAGTTGCAAAACAGAGGATGAAGAGGTGGCATGATCAGTTAATCTCCAACAAAGAATTCTGGAAGGGACAAAGAGTCTTACTCTATGACTTTAGGCTCCATATCTTTCCTGGAAAGCTAGAGTCAAGGTGGATAGGCCCTTTCATTATTCACCAAGTGCATCTCAATGGAGTGGTGGAACTACTGAATTCCAACAACACTTACACTTTTAAAGTCAATGGCCACCGTCTCAAACCACTCATGGAGCCATTCAATCAAGACAAGGAGTGATTCGTTCCCAATTGGTGTATCAGCTAATTCATGTCCTCTCAATGGTCCCTGACAACAGTGCCATTTGATTTGTGCCCAACTGGTGCCTTGATTTCAGTCATCAAATGGGAGCAATCAACAAAATTTATAACCTATTACACCATGTACTAGGATAGCCTTAGCTAGCATAGCATAGTGGCTCTAGGATCGTTCACTGGGATGGGTTTTCACTTCACAATTGATATTAGTTAAAAATCTGAATTGGTGCATTTTCATTTCAAGGTTAGCTTTAAAAGAAAACATAAAGATGTTTAAGTGAAAAAGGTTTGGTTTTAAATTGACCAAAAATAGTAACTGATTTTAATTACAAAAAAAAGTGTTTCTTGGAGTTTCAGATCACTAGGCTCAGGTTCCTAATACAAAAAGAGAGTTCTGGTCACTTGTTTCTTTTCTTCGCATTGGGGATTTAACATATAGTTATTTCCCGAACCGGTGTGGTACAGATGTTTCCCCTTAATGGGTTCAAACACTAATTCCCTCTCACTAATGCATCTTGCAATGGCTCATGCCTCTCACCTAGCATTTTCCATTCAAGGTGATCCTTAACCTTGGATTACCCGTCAAAAGCTCGCAAGAGATAACTAATGAATGTCTCCTTAGAGTCCAAAAGCTTACCAAGTGTTGGCTATTCTAGAAAATCCTACCTTCAAACCACCTCCCAAAGGCTCGCAAGAGATAAACTAGTGCATCTCAATGGATGGAGATCACTTGCCTTATCAAGTGTTGGCCCAGGTGATTTTAAGGCGTTTTAAGTTAACTAAAAAGATAAAAACCATTAACGGGTCACACTTTCTCTTTATTAAAAACTAAAACAACAAAACTTTCAATTTTGCATTCGGAAACTTACTCGGCTTTCTTCACTCCAAGAGACAAAGAGCCTAACCACTCATCCTCTGAGGAAACATCCTCAGAGTTTGATTTGTTAGAAATAAAAATAATGAGAAAACAAAAATATGAAGGAAAAACAGAGCAAGTGCTCTGTAAAAATATATTTCTTCCTCTCATCGGATTACATGATGATTTTCTTTACATTGGTTGAAAGATATATATAGAGAAGATATTTTCTAAGAAATATCCCAATAATATCTTTGACTGATTACAAGGAAAAAATAGAAATTTACACAAAATATATTGAGAGAAAAAATCTAACTTAGTCAGTGGCAAATATCTGAGATTGCACAGGTGGATTGCGCACATTGATTCACATGTTGAATTATCCATTTTGCAAGTTTGAACTTTGGTTTTTCAACTTGGAGGTGATTCCGCAACTTGAAGATGATTTGCAACTTGATTCGTAGCTTGGAGGTGATTTCGTGGCAAAAGGGTGATTTTGCGGCCATTTTGCAGCCCATTTTGCAGTTGCGAAATGAGGGGGTGGAGCTGCGAAATGGCACTCGTGTGCCAAAGGGGTGTTTCGCAGCTGCGAAACACCCTGCGAAAGTTTCGCAGCTCAATTCTCTCAACTTTGCGTGGTTGTCTTCAAACGGCCATAACTTATTCGTGTCAACTCTAATTTGTGCCCGTTTGAAGCATTGGACTTCTGACTTCCCGAGCTTCGAAATGATATATAGTATGCATGAAATGGACTACAGGAAGTACTCGAAATGTGTCCAACAGTTCATGTCCTCTTGAATTCTTCACGTTAGATTTCTCTCTTTTTCCTCCTTGCATTCTTGATTGGCTTTGGCAAAGAACTACGAAGCTCCAAAGCTTGGATTCTTCATTTAAATGAGCTTCCATTTGCTTTTCCATGGATTATATCAAGCTCTCCCTCAATCTTGGATTGCTTTGGTGATCAAATTACTATCAAAAACACCAAAACTTACACAATTTGATTAGAAATGATTGCAAGGGTCCTTAACATGCCAATTGAGTTAAAAGGTAATAACTACTACTCAAAAGTGTTTTAAAAGAGTTAATTACAAGCTATAAAAAGCACTTTTTGAGTAGTAATCAAGGAGGAAGTCAACCTCCTTGAGCCATAGAAATCCTGACCAAAAAGGGATTAGATGGACTTGGTCTTGCCAAAGTCCATGTTTTTGTTTTAATTTTGTTAATTTAAAAACTTTATTAATTGTTTTAATTTTGATTTTAGTTTTGATTTATGCTATTTTGATATAACTTAGACTTTTTGATGATCAAAATCAGAAGGAATTTCAAAAGAAATGAAGGGAAGCCACAGGGAACCAAAGAAGCACACAAACAGAGGAATTCATTGTCCTACGAAAAATTCGTAGCCAAAAGAGCCCCCCTGTGAAAAGAGGCTTCCCCTGCGAAATCATTTCGCAGCCCAAAGAACCATCCTGTGAAATTGGGGTTTTGTTGCGATTAGAGCCTTCCCTTGTGAAATCATTTCACAGCCACAAGACCCCCCCTTGCAAAATTTTTCGCAGCTACGAAACCACTCTTAGGCACACATGTGCCATTTCGCAGCCCAAAAGCCCATTTCGTAGCTGTAAAATGAGCTGCGAAACCCTCCAAAGCAAGATTTCGCAACCACAAGCCTTCCCCTGCGAAACCACCCCCAGGCACACGTGTGCCATTTCGCAGCCCCCCAAGCCCATTTTGCAGCTGCGAAACCACCTGTGAAATCCCCCTTTTGCTACAAAATGGCCCTTCTCTTGCGAAAATCCCAACCGTCATTTAAATACCAAATTGAGCCTCTAAATTCCTAAGTTTCATTTCACACAAGTATTTTGACCTACGAAAAGCCCCTTCAAGTGCGAAACTGAACCAATTTAGAGGGCCATTTCCAAGGGAATTCCAGAGGGATCCGTCTGAAGCATAGCCCCCCACGCATCTCCGTCCACCCTCTCAAACTTCTTCGCTTCAGCCATGGCCAAAATAAGAGAAGCCAAGACCCCATCACCATCAACCCACAGTAGAGCACAGAGAGTCTCACCTGTGTGAGACTCCATGACTGAGCTTCCACAGCCACCTGCCATCCCACCTTCCAAAGATGGAGCGCCGTCTAGTCTTCCTTTGAGAAGATATCAGACCAGAAGACCACCCACTACACTAGGGGTAAGCTCCTCGCGTCCCAAGAAGTCAGCTAGTCACCCTCCTATGAAGAAAGCCAGAGTATCAGCTCCAGTAGAGCCATCAAAGCCTCAGCCGCCTACTACAGAGTCTCAGATTCCTTCTAGGATGACTTCGGAGGTGGTTATTAGGTGGCCTATGGTTACTCAGCCACCCATAGAGGGTAATTTGGATTGTCGGGCTAAGCCATTCCACTCTGAGCTTTGTTTTGATAGAGAGACCTTCAAACACCAGCCAGAGCTCAGAGATTCCTTCCATTTACTTTAAAGGTACCATTTGGAGCACCTGATGACTCCAAGGGATTTCTTCTATCCTTGAGTAACATTAGACTTTTATCAGTCTATGACTACACATCGCGTCTAGGATCCTACTATCATCCACTTCAGTATTGATGGACATCATGGTACCTTAGGAGCCATACATATAGCTAAGACCCTATGCATTCCATATGAGCCAGTGCGTCTAGAGGATTATAGAGTGTGGGCTCATCCTTCTCAGAGTGATATGGTCCATATACTGTCTAGGGGGACATCCACACGCTCGTATCTTTTGAGGAAGGAGCTTCCACCCAGCATGTTTCTTCTAGATGCACTCTTGCACCACAACCTATTTCCACTTCAGCATATGGTGCAGAGAAGGGGAGCTTTACTAGAGGCCTTGTTTCGGATATCAGAGGGATTTTTCTTTGGCCCTCATCATTTGATCATGACCGGTCTTCTTTACTTTGAAGAGAAGGTCCACAGGAAAAAGATATTGAAGGTAGATTCCATTCTATTACTATTCCCGAGGTTGCTCTGTCAGATATTAGAGCACTTGGGCTATCATTCTAAGCCTCAACTTGAGCGCAGATGCATTTGTCGAGAGATATTCACTCTCGACAAATGGACTAGTATGATGGCTTATGATGCACAGCCAGGAGCCCCAACTGGACCTGAGCATCCAGAAATAGCACAGCCAAAGGACCCACAGTAGGCACAGCAGGCTGAGATACCTACGGAGATCATAGCACCTGCCCCTGTAGTGCTTTCTATAGGACCTACTCCTGAGGTCGCATCTTTTGCTCTTCCTGCCACTCCCGGGACTCTCCCAGTTGTACCAGCTACATCCGAGACTCATCCATCTAAGTCTAGTATCGCTATATCCATTTCAGAGTTCAAAGGCCTATGTCATACTTTGCCCGGCAGATGGCGGCCGTATGTGCACATCAGGATCAACTTATCGCCACTCAGACCCAGCATACTGCCTTCCTTAGGTTGATACAACAACATTTGGGTATTCTATCGCCACCTGAGCATGACATGCTTGGACCATTAGAGCCTATAGATCCATCCCAGGACGCTCCTCCAGCAGAGCAGACTGTGCCCCCTGAGGAAACGACTACAGGACAGATTGAGACATCCATCCCGATCACTCAGACTTTTACAGCCGAGCCATCGTCTCCACATGATCCTCTCACCACCATCTGATCATATATCTATTTTCTTTTTTGTATTTACTTGTTACAGTAGAACTCGTAATCCCATGTTTTTGATGTTTTATATACTAGGATTGGATGTATTACTTGTTCTTAGTCCATAGTGTACTTTCTTAAAGTAATACATATCCATCATTTTTTTAGTATACTTGGCATAATATCATTTAATTTCCTCTACTCATAATTTTTTGTTGTTTTTGAATCATGTGGTTTCTCCTAGACAACTCAAACTCCATCTCACTCAGGAGGTACTACTTTCTCCCTGTATTTTCAATCGCTCTTGCTATATTGAGGGCAATGTTCAGCTTGGTTGGGGGGAGAGAGTTGAGGAAGGAAGTTTTGTTATTAATGCTAAGTTATTTTGGTAATTTAGTTGCTTTTTGCTTAATTTTTAAAATTTTTAAGTTTTTATTCCACTCTCCATAGTTATTAAGGAAAAATTTTCAAAATGAAAAGGGAGAAATTGAATTTTTTATCTTTTTACTTGACTTAGAGTTTGTATTATGCTTACTAAAGTTGATGAATCATTGAAACTTCTATTGAATTCAACCTTATGTCTATCACTTTAAGCTATTCACACACTGTGCACAATAGGTTTCGATTATAAGATGAAAAACTATTTCATCCCCTAAACTTAGGAAAATTTAGACTTCGTACTTTTGACCTCATTTAATAGTGTTGGGACACCTTATAAAAGGCTAATGAACCTTTGGAAAAAAAATTTTTTACTTGCCTTGAAACCCAAGCAATGTCTGAGGGGTATATGGTGAAAATCTTTAAAACCTGGTGCCCTAAGCCTTCATTGGTTGGGAGTCACTGACCTCAATGCTCGTTACAAGGGTGAATAGGTGGAGTTTAACATACTGTAGGTTCTTGGGTATTAAAATTCATTCTCAAAAATTCAGGGAAAAACTCAAGGATTAGTGGTTGAAAGATCCTTAAAGCTTGATGGCCTACACCTTAATTGGTTGGGAGTCATCGATGGACCCCCGTTACATGGACAATTTAGAAAAGAATACCTTTAACCCTTATCCTCCTACAATGAAAAAAAATTGTGAACCAAGAGGTGCGTTCTTAGCCTATTGAAGGTTGTCAGTTTGCTAAGTGTTGAAAAATAACTAGGTTGGGGGGAGAGATTAGT
This sequence comes from Vitis hybrid cultivar, assembly GCA_022058775.1. NCBI lineage: Eukaryota > Viridiplantae > Streptophyta > Magnoliopsida > Vitales > Vitaceae > Vitis > Vitis hybrid cultivar. The sequence goes on from JAJJMF010000678.1 coordinate 533,122, forward strand.
TCAGCATACTATATTCGGAAACTAATAAGTAACACATAGATTTTTGTGGAAGAATTAGGTTTGACCCTTTGGGAGTGGAAACTCTTTAAAGCTTAAATTTGCATAATGCCTTCTCATTATGAATTGTGATTAGACAAGTTATTTGATAACTCTTGTTCAAGTTTGAGTTTTATATCTTTAATGTTCCATGTGAGAGTTTGATCATCATGCCACTTGAAATTTTTTGAAGTGATCAGCATGATTTTGTAAATTATATTATTGTTTATTTTTCTTTTTATCTCCTTCATTGCTAAGGGACTAGTAATATGTCGATTGGGGGGAGTGATTACTACTCAAAAAGTGCTATTTTATAGCTTGTCATTAACTCTTTTAAACACTTTTGAGTATTAGTTATTACCTTTTAACTCAATTGGCATGTTAAGGACCCCTGCAATCATTTCTAATCAAATTGTGTTAAGTTTTGGTGTTTTTGATAGCCTTATGATCACCAAAGCAATCTAAGATTGAAGGAGAGTTCTATATAATCCATGGCAAAGCAAATGGAAGCTTGTTTACAAGAATAATCCAAGCTTTGGAGCTTTGTAGTCCTTTGCCAAAAGCAAATCAAGAATGCAAGGAGGAAAAACAAAGAGAGAAATCTAACATGAAGAAATTCAAGAGGACAGCAACTATTGGACAAATTTCAAGCACTTCCTAAAGTCCATTTTATGCTTACTATATGTCTTTTGAATTCGGGAAGTCAGGAGTCCAACGCTTCAAACGGTGCACAAATCAGAGTTGAAATGAAGAAGTTATGGTCATTGGAAGACAATCGCACCAAGTTGAAAGGCAATTTCGCAACTGCGAAATCACAAAGTGCTAGCTATGAAATCAGCCTTTTCGTGCGAAATGGAGACTTTCAGCTTGCGAAATTTTCGCAGCCCATGTTGCATACTGCGAGATCCACCTGAGTGTTCCCAGATATTTGCGACCGACTCTTTTAGATTTTTTCTTCAAATATTTGTTGTGTAAATCCCCCTTTTCTCCTTGTAATCTACCAATGATAGGATTCCTTAGTTAGGAAGTAAGAAGAAAGGGTGAATAACCTCATATATATCATTTGGTAATTTTCTTTACACAAGAGATCTCGGGGAGCTTGTTCTCAAGGATAACTTTTTGTATAGTTTTGAAGGAAGTAATACACAGAGCTTGGCTCTGCCTTACCTACACATTTTGATTGTATTTTTCTTACTAGCCAAACAAGCTCTGAGGATGTTTCCTCAGAGAATGAGTGGCTAGGCTTTTTCTCTCTTGGAGTTAAGGAAGCTGGGTAAGGTTTCGAATGCAAAAATTGGAAGTTTTGTTGTTTCAGCTTTTAATGAAGAGAAAGTGCGACCCATTAAGCTTGTAAACTCTAAGGAGACATTCATTAGTTATCTCTTGTGAGCTTTTGAAGGGTAATCCAAGGTTAAGGATCATCTTGAATGGCGAATGCTAGGTGAGAGGCACGAGCCATTGCAAGATGATTCAGTGACAGGGAATTAGTGTTGGAATCCATAAAAGGGAAGCATTTGTACTACACCGGTTCGAGAAATAACTATATGTTAAATCTCCAATGCGAGGAAAAGATTCAAGTTACCAGAACTCTATTTTTGCATTAGGAGCTTGACTCTAGTGATCCAAAAACTCCAAGAAACACTTTTCTTTATAATTAAAATCAGTTACTATTTTTTGTTAGCTTAAAACCAATCCTTTTTAAACCAAAGTTTATGTTTTCTTTTAAAGCTAACCTTGAAATGAAAAAGCACCAATTCAACTTTGAATTAATATCATTTGTAAATTGAAAACCCTTCTTTGTGAACGATCCTAAAGCCACTATGCTATGCTAGCTGTGGCTATCCTAGTACATGGTGAAATAGGTTATAAATTTTGTTGATTACTCCCGTATGAGAATCGAAATCAAGGTACACTAGTTGATTGATCACCAATCAACAAAACAAACACCAGCTGGGCACGAAAATCAGTAGTGGTTCATGTCAAGCCTAACCCAAAGCTCTTCATAGCATTTAGAGCCCTAAGCTCATGACCTAGACTCATTCATGTGAACCAGAACCCTTAGTTATTCATAACATCTAAAGCCCTGAGCTCATGACCTATGGTCGCTCATGTCAATCACAACCTAAAGTTGTTTGTAACATCTAGAGCCCTAAGCTCATGACCTAGAGTCATTCATGTCAACCACAACCCTTAGGGGTTTATTGCATCAAAAGCCTTGAGCTCACGACTTGTAGTCATTCATGTCAACCACAACCTAAAGTTGTTATAGATTCTAAATGTTTGAGCTCACGACCTGGAGTCATCATGTCAACCACAACCCTAAGCTCTTCATAGTATCTAGCGGCTTGAGCTCATGACCTAGAGTCATTCAAGTCATCTACAAGCATGAATTATTCCTAGGATCTAGTGACTAGAGACCACGACTCGAAGTCTCTTAAGTCAATAATAGCCCTCAGTAGTTCATAATATTTTAGAAGCTTGAGCTCATGAGCCATAGTCGTTCATGTCATCCGCAACCCAGAGTTGTTCATACCATCTAGAGCCTTGAGCTCATGACTTGAAGTCGTTCATGTTAACCAAAACCTTGAGTTGTTAATAATATCTAGAGGCTTGAGCTCATGACCCAGAGGTGTTCATGTCATCCATGGCCTTGGATTTTTCATAGGATCAAGAGCCTTTAGCTCATAACCCATAGTCATTTATGTCAACCACAACCTTGAGCTACTCATAACATCTAGAGCCTTGAGCTCATGACCCAGAGTCTTTCAAGTCAATATCAAACTTGAGCTATTCATAGTATGTAGAGGTCTGAGCTCATGAGTTGGAGTCGTTCATGTCATCCATAGCCCTGAGTTATTCATACTAATCTAGAGCCCTCAAGTCATGATCTAAAGTTGTTCATGTCAACCATAGCTTTAAGTTGTTCAGAGCATCAAGAGCCCTAAGCTCATGACCTATAGTCATTCATGTCAAACACAGTCTAGAGCTGCTCATTGCATCTAAAACCCTTAGCTCACAACATGGAGTCATTCATATCAACCACAACCTTGATCTATTCATAGCATCTAGAGCCTTGAGCTCATGAACCAAAGTCATTCAAGCCAACAACAGGCTTGAGCTCATGAAGCGGAGTCATTCATGTCATCCACAACCCTGAGTTGTTCACAACATCAAGAGCCTTGAGATCACGAGCTTGAGCTATTCATTTCAACCAAAGCCCTCAATTGCTTATAGCATTTAGTGCCTTGAGCTCACGACCCGTATTTGTTCATGTTAACCACACTCTGGAGCTCGTCATACCATCTAGACACCTAAGCTAACGACATGTATTCATTCATGTCAACGACAACTCAGAGTTGTTCATAGCATCTAGAGTCTTGAGCTCACAACCTATAGTCGTTCTTATCAACCACAACTAAGAGTTGTTCATAACATCTAGAACTCTGAGCTAATGACCTAGATTCATTCATGTCAATCACAACCTTAAGCTCTTCATAATATCTAGAGGCCTGAGCTCATGACCCGGAGTCGTTCATGTCATCCGCAACCCTAAATTATTCATAGGATTAAGATCCTTGAGTTCACGCCCCGGAGTTGATCATGTCAACCACAACCTTGAAGCATTCAAAGCATCTAGATCCTTGAGCTCACGAACTAGAGTCTTTCAACTCAATAATAGCACTAACCTATTCATAGTATCTAGAGGTCATAGCTCATGAGCTAGAGTCCTTCATGTAATCCACAACCTAGAGTTGTTGATAGAATCTAGAGTCTTGAGCTCACGACTTGGTGTTGTTCATGTCAACCACAACCATGAGGTGTTCATAGTATCGATAGGCCTAAGCTCATGACCTATAGTAGTTCATGTTATCCATATCCTTGAATGAATAATAGGATCTAGAGCCCTAAGCTCATGACCTTGATTCATTCATTTCAATGAAAATAGTGAGTTGTTCATTTCATCTAGTACCATTAGATCATGAATCAAAGTCTTTCAAGTCAATAAAGACCTTGAGCATTTCATAGTATATAGAGGCCTGAGCTCTTGTGGCAGTGTCTTCATGTCATCCATAACCCTGAGTTGTTCATAGCATTTAGAGCCCTAAGCTCATGACTTGGAGTTGTTCATGTCAACCATAACTTTGAACTAGTCATAGCATCTCGAGCCCTAAGCTTATGACCTATGGTCATTCATGTCAATCACAACCTAGAGTTGCTCATAGCATCTAGAGCCTTAAGCTCATGACCCAAAGTCATTCAAGTCAATAACAACCCAAAGTTGGTCACAGTATCAAGAGGCCTCAGCTCATGAGCCGAAGTCATTCATGTCATCCACAACCCTGAGTTGTTCACAACATCTAGACCCTTGAGATCATGGGCTACAAGTTTTCACGTCAATTATAACCCTTAATTGTTCATACCATCTAGTGTCTTGAGCTCACGACCCATAGTCGCTTATGTCGTCCGCACCCCAGAGTTATTCATACCATCTAGAGACTTGAGCTCATTCATGTTAACCACAACTCTAAGTTGTTCATAGCATCTAGAGCCTTGAGCTCATGACTAATAGTTGTTCATGTCAACCATAACCTAGAGTTGTTCATAGGATATAGGGCTCTAAGCTCATGACTTGGATTTGTTCATGTTAACCACAACTCTAAGCTCTTCATAGTATTCAGAGGCCTGAGCTCATGTCCCAGTGTCGTTCATGTCATCTACAACCCTAAATTATTCATACCATCAAGATTCTTGAGCTTACAACCCAGAATTGTTCATGTTAAGAACAACCTTGAGTTATTCAATGCATTTAAAACCTTGAGCTTATGACCCATATTCTTTCAAGTAAATAATAGCCCTGAGTTGTTCATAGTGTCTAAAGCATGAGCTCATGAGCTAGAGTCATTCATGTCATCCATAACCTAAAGTTGTTCATAGAATCTAGAGCCCTGAGCTCATGACCTAGTGTTGTTCATGTCAATCACAGCCCTGAGCTATTCATAGTATCAAGAGGCCTGAGCTCATGACCCACAATAGTTCATGATATCCACATCCCTAAATTAATCATAGGATCTAGAGCCTTGAGCTCACGACCCCGAGTCATTCATTTCAATGACAACCCTAAGCTATTCATATCATCTAGAGCCATTAGCTTATGACTTGGAGTCTTTCATGTTAATAACAGCCGTGATTTGTTCATAGTATCTAGAGGCCTGAGCTCTTGAGCCACAATCGTTCATGTCATCCATAACCCTAAGTTGTTCATAGCATCTAGAGCCTTAAGCTCACGACCAGGAGTTGTTCATGTTAACCATAGCCCTGAGTTGTTCATAGCATTTAGAGCCTTGAGCTCGCGACCTATAGTCATTCATGTTAGCCACAACCCAAAGTTACTCATAGCATTTAGAACCTTCACTTCATGGCCTAGAGTCGGTCATATAAACCATAACCTTAAGCTATGCATAACATCTAAAACCCTAAACTCATGATTAGAGTCTTTCAAGTGAACCATAGACTCAAGCTATTCATAGTCTCTAAAGGCCTCAGCTCACGACCTGGAGTCATTTAAGTCACCCACAACCCTAACTTTTTCATAGGATCTAGAGCCCTTAGCTCACGACTCAAAGTTGTTCATTTCAACCCCCAACCCTGATCTATTATAGCATCTAAAGCATTTAGTTGATGACCCAGAGTCTTTTAAATCAACAACAACATTGAGCTAGTCATAGTATCTAGAGGCCTGAGCACAAGAGTCGAAGTCACTCATGTCATCCACAGTTTGTCAAAGCATTTAGAGCCTTAAGATCATGGGATGGAGTTTTTCATGTCAAACACAACCCTGAGTTGTTCATACTATCTAGAGGTTTGAGCTCATGACCCAGAGTCGTTCATGTCATCTACAACCCTTAATTATTCATAGGATCTAGAGCCTTAAGCTCACAACCAAGAGCCATTCATGTCAACTTAGAGTGGCTAATGTCATCCACAACCCTGAGTTGTTCATAGCATCTAGAGCCACAAGCTCACAACTCGAAGTCTTTTATGCCAACCACAGCCTAGACCTATTCATTGCATCTAGGGCCCTGAGCCCACGACCTAGAGTCGTTGATGTCATCCACAACTTTGAGCTATTTATAACATCTAAAGGCTTGAGCTCATGACATAGAGTCATTAATATCAACCATAGCCCAACGTTGTTCATAGCATTTAGAGCCTTGACCTCACAACTAAGAGTATCCCATGTTATCCTAAGCCTTTAGTTGTTCATAGCAACTAGAGCCTTGAGCTCATGATTGAGAGTATCTCATGTCAACCATAAGCCTGAGTTGTTCATAATATCTACAACGTTGAGCCCATGACTCGTGGTCTTTCATGTCATTCACAAGTGTAAGTTGCTCATAGCATCAAGAGCCATTAGCTCACAACCCAGAGTCATTCATCTCAACCATAGCCCAAATCTATTCATATCATCTAGAGCCTTAAGCTCACGACCTATTGTACCTCATGTCTTCCACAACCCTGAGCTATTAATAGCATCTAGAGCTTAAGCTCACGACTCGGAGTCATTCATGTCAACCACAACCCAGAGTTGTTCATAGCATTTAGAGCCCTAAGCTCAACATCTAAAGTGGCTAATGTCATCTATAGCCTTGAGTTGTTGATAGAATCTAGAGCCATGTGCTCACAACTCAAAGTCTTTATGCCAAGAATAGCCTAGAGTTGTTCATTGCATCTAGGGCCCTAAGCCCACGAACCAGAGTAGTTCATGTCATCCGCAACTCTGAGCAGTTTAGCATGTAAAGCCTTGCGCTCATGATAAAGAGTTATTCATTTCAATCGCAACACAACATTGTTCATAGCATTTAGAGCCCTTGGCTCACAACCAAGAGTATCCCATGTTATTCACAACCTTTAGCTGGTTATAGCAACTAAAGCCTTGAGCTCATGATCGAGAGTTGTTCTTGTCAGACATAAGCCTGAGTTGTTCATAGTATCTATAATGCTGAGCCCATGAACCGTATTCTTTCATGTCATTCACAGCTCTAAGTCGTTCACAGCATCAAGAGCCTTGAGCTCATGACCCAAATTTGTTCAGCTCAACCATAGCCTAAATCTGTTTATAGCATCTACAGCCCTAAGCTCACGACCTAGAGTACCTCATGTCTTCTACAACCCTAAGCTATTAATACCATCTAGAGCTTGAGCTCAAGACTTGGAGTAATTCATGTCAGCCACAACCCAAAGTTATTCATAGCATTTAGAGCCTTAATCTCAACACTTAGAGTGGCTAATGTCATCCATGGCCTTAAGTTGTTGATAGAATCTAGAGCCATGAGCTCACAACTCAGAGTCTTTCATGCCAAGCATAGACTAGAGTTGTTCATTGCATCTAGGGCCCTGAGCCCACGAGCCAGAGTCGTTCATGTCATCCACAACTTTGAGCAGTTTATAGCATCTAAAGGCCTGAGCTCATGACATAGAGTCATTCATGTCAACCATAACCCAACATTGTTCATAGCATTTAGAGCCCTGAGCTCACAACCAAGAGTATCTCATGTTATCCACAACCCTTAGCTATTCATAGTAACTAGAGCCTTGAGCTCATGATCGAGAGTCATTCATGTCAACCATAAGCCTGAGTTGTTCATAGTATCTACAACGTTGAGCCCATGACCCGTAATCTTTCATGTCATTGACAACTTTAAATTGTTCATACCATTAAGAGCCTTGAGCTCACAACCCAAAGTCATTCATCTTAACCATAGCTCAAGCTATTCATAGCATCTAGAGCCCTAAGCTCACGACCTAGAGTATCTTATGTCTTATAGAACCTTAAGCTATTAATAGCATCTAGAGCTTGGAGCTCACGACTTGGAGTCGTTCATGTCAACCACAACCAAGAGTTGTCCATAGCATTTATAGCCCTGAGCTTAAGACCTAGAGTTGTTAATGTCATCTATAACCCTGAGTTGTTCATAGCATCTAGAGCCATGAGCTCACAACTCAGAGTCTTTCATGCCAACCATAGCCTAGAGTTATTAATTGCATCTAGGGCCTTGAGCCCACGACCCAAAGTCGTTCATGTCATCCACAACTCTGAGTTGTTCATAGAATATTGAGCCCTGATCTCATGACTCCGACTCATTCATGTCAACCATAACGTAAAGTTGTTCATAACATCTAAAGCCTTAAGCACATGACCTAGAATTGTTCCTCTCAACCATTGCCCAATGTTGTTCATAGCATTTAGAGCCTTGAGCTCATGACCTAGAGTAGCCTATGTTATCCACAACCCTTAACTATTCATAGCAACTAGTGCCCTAAGCTCACGACCAAGAGTCATTCATGTCAACCACAACACTGAGTTGTTCATAGTATCAAGAGCCCTTAGCTCATGACCCATTTTCTTTCATGTCATTGACAACCCTAAGTTGTTCATAGCATCAAGAGCCCTAAGCCCACAACCCAGAGTTATTCATGTCAATCACAACCTAATGTTGTTCATAACATCTAAAGCCTTGAGCTCAAGACTCAAAGTGGTTGATGTCATCCACAACCCTAAACTATTCATAGCATCTAGAGTTGTGAGCTCAAGACCCAAAATCTTTCGTGTCAACCCCAACTTAGAGTTGTTCATTGCATCTAAGGCCCTAAGCTCACAACTCTAAGTCATTCATGTTATCCACAAACCTAAGCAGTTCATAGAATCTAGAGTCCTGAGCTCACAACTTGGAGCCTTTCTTGTCATCGACAACCCTGAGTGCTTTATAGCATCTAAAGCCTTGAGCTCATGACCCAGAGTAGTTCATGTCAACCATAACTCAGAGTTGTGCATAACCTCTAAAGTCGTGAACTCACGACTGAGAGTGGCTCATGTCATCAATGCCCTTGATTTGTTCATAGCATCTAAAGGCTTGAGCTAGCAACTTAGAGTCATTCATGCCAACCAAAACCTAGAGCTATTAATAGCATCTAGAGCCCTGAGCTCAAGACCTAGAGTGGCTCATGTCATCCATAACCATAAGTTGTTAATAGCATCTAGAAACCTAAGCTCACAACCTAAAGTTGTTCATGTCAGCCACAGCCGAAAGCTGTTCATAACATCAAGAGCCCTTAGCTCATAACCCAGAGTATCCCATGTTATACACATCCCATAGCGGCTCATAGCATCTAGTGCTTTAAGCTCATGACCTAGACTTATTCATTTCAAACATATCTCAAACCTGTTCATAGCATCTAAAGCCCTGATATCACAACCCAGAGTACCTGATGTCATGCACAGCCTGGAGCTATTCATAACATAAGAAGCCCTAAGCTCGCGACTCTAAGTAGTTGATGTCATCCATATTCCTAAGTTGTTCATATCATCAAGAGCCCTAAGATGAAAAGTTGTAATCTTTTATGTCATCGACAACCCTGAGCTGTTAATAGCATCTAGAGCTCTAATTTCCCGACCAGGAGTTGTTCATGTCAACCATAGCACAAAGCTATTCATACCATCCAGAGCTTTGAGCTCATGACCTAGAGTCGTTCTTATCATCCACAGTCCTGAGCTCTTCATAGAATCATGAGCCCTAAGCTCACAACCTAGAGTCTTTCATATCATCAATAGCCCAAAGTTGTTCATAACATTTAAAGCCTTGATCTCAACACCTAGAGTGGCTCATGTCATAGGACGCCTTGAATTTTTCATAGCATCTAAAGCCTTAAGCTCATGACTTGGTGTCATTCATGTCAACCACAACCTAGAGTTGTTCATAGCATTTAGAGCCTTGAGCTCAAGACCTAGGGTTGTTCATGTTTTCCATAGCCTTTAGATAATCATAGAATCTAAAGGCTTGAGCTCATGACCTAGAGTCTTTCATGTCTTCGGCCACCTTGAGCTACTCATAGCATCTAAAGACTTAAGGTCACGACTCCGATTGGCTCATGTCATTGACAGTCCTAAACTGTTCATGATTACTACTCAAAAAGTGCTATTTTATAGCTTGTAATTAACTCTTTTAAACACTTTTGAGTAGTAGTTATTACCTTTTAACTCAATTGGCATGTTAAGGACCCTTGCAATCATTTCTAATCAAATTGTGTAAGTTTTGGTGCTTTTGATAGTAATTTGATCACCAAAGCAATCCAAGATTGAGGGAGAGCTTGATATAATCCATGGCAAAGCAAATGGAAGCTCATTTACATGAAGAATTCAAGCTTTGGAGCTTCATAGTTCTTTGCCAAAGCCAATCAAGAATGCAAGGAAGAAAAAGAGAGGAATTTAACATGAAGAATTCTAGAGGATAGCAACTCTTGGACACATTTCGAGTACTTCCTGGAGTTCATTTTATGCATACTATATGTTGTTTCGAAGCTTGGGAAGTCAGGAGTCCAACTCTTTAAACGGTGCACAAATTAGAGTTGAAACAAAGAAGTTATGGCTGTTTGAAGACAACTGCACAAAGCTAAGCGAATTGAGTTGTGAAAATTCATAGGGTGTTTCGCAGCTACGAAACCACCCCTTGTCACACGAGTGCCATTTCGCAGCTCCACCCTCTCATTTCACAGCTGCGAAATAGGCTGTGAAATGGCCATGAAATTGGCCCTTGGCCGCGAAGTGGCCTCCAAGCTGCGAATGAAGTTGCGAATCATCTCCAAATTGCAAATCATCTCCAAGTTGCGGAATCACCTCCAAGTTGCAAAACCAAAGTTCAAACTTGGAAAATGGGCAATTCAACGTGTGAAATCCACCTATGCAATCTCAGATATTTTCTACCAACTAAGTTAGATTTTTTCTCAAGATATTTTGTGTAAATTTCTATTTTCTCCTTGTAATCAGTCAAAGATATTATTGGGATATTTCTTAGAAAATATCTTCTCTATATATATCTTTGAACCAATGTAAAGAAATCAATCTTGTAAGATATGTAATCCGACGAGAGGAGGATCAAAGTAAGAAATATATTTTACAGAGCACTTGCTCTGTTTTTCCTTCATATTTTTGTTTTCTTGTTATTTTTATTTCTAGCCAAACAAACTCTGAGGATGTTTCCTCAGAGGATGAGTGGCTAGGCTCTTTGTCTCTTGGAGTGAAGAAAGTCGGGTAAGTTTCCACATGCATAAATTGGAAGTTTTGTTGTTTCAGCTTTTAATGAAGAGAACGTGTGACCCGTTAATGGTTTCTATGTTTTTAGTTAACTTAAAACGCCTTTAAATCAGCTGGGCCAACACTTGGTAAGGCAAGTGATCTCCATCCATTGAGATGCACTAGTTTACCTCTTGCGAGCCTTTGGGAGGTGACTTGAAGGTAGGATTTTCTATACTAGCCAACACTTGGTAAGATTTTGGACTCCAAGAAGACATCCATTAGTTATCTCTTGCAAGCTTTTGACGGGTAATCCAAGGTTAAGGATCACCTTGAATGGCAAACGCTAGGTGAGAGGCACGAGCCATTGCAAGATGCATCAGTGAGAGGAATTTAGTGTTTGAACCCATTAAGGGGAAGCATCTGTACCACACCAATTCGGGAAATAACTATATGTTAAATCCCCAATGCGAGGAAAATAAACAAGTGACCAAAACTTTCTTTTTGTATTAAGAACCTGAGCCTAGTGATCTGAAACTCTAAGAAACACTTTTCTTTGTAATTAAAATCAGTTACTATTTTTAGTTAGTTTAAAACCAAACCTTTTTTCACTCAAACATCTTTATGTTTTCTTTTAGAGCTAACCTTGAAATGAAAAAGCACCAATTCAACTTTGAATTGATATCAATTGTGAAATGAAAACCCATCCCAGTGAACGATCCTAGAGCCACTATGCTATGCTAGCTAAGGCTATCCTAGTACATGGTGTAATAGGTTATAAATTTTGTTGATTACTTCCATCTGAGGACCGCAATCAAGGAACACCAGCTGGACACGAAATCAAATGGCACCATTGTTGGGGACCATTGAGAGGACATGAATAAGCTGATACACCAATTAGGAACGAATCAGTTCATGTCATCTAAATCCCTTAGCTCGCGACCCAGGGTCGTTCATGTCAACTACAACCCTGAGATGTTCATAGTATCAATAGTCCTTTGTTCCCGATCCCGAGTCATTCATGTCATCCAAAACCTTAAGCTTTTCATAACATCTAGAACCCTAAGCTCATGATCCAAAGTCTTTTATGTCATCAACAATCCTAAGTTGTTCACAACATCTAAAGCCTGGAGCTCAAAACCTAGAGTCGTTCAAGTCAACCACAACCTAGAGTTATTCATAGCATTTAGAGCTCTTAGCCCATGACCTAGAGTAGATCATGTCATTTATGACCTTGTGTTGTTCATAACATCAAGATCTCTTAGCTCACAAACTATAGTCTTTCATGTCATCGACAACCCTAAGTTGTTCATAGCATCAAGAGGCCTAAGCTCATAAACAGGAGTCGTTCATATCTACCAAAGCCTAGAGTTATTCATAACATCTAGATCCCTGAGCTCACGTCCCATAGTAGCTCATGTCATCCACAATTGTGAGCTGTTAATAGCATCCAGAGCCTTGAGCTCACGACCTAGAGTTGTTCATGTTAGCCATAGCCTAGAGCTGTTCGTAACAGCTAGAGCCTTAAGCTCACAACCTAGAGTAGCCCATGTTATCAATATCTTAGAGCGGTTCATAGCATCTAAAGACCTAAGCTCATGACCTAGAGTAATTCAAGTTAGCGATGGCTTAGAGCCATTCATAACATCTAGAGCCCTAACTTCACGATCCATTATAGTTAATGTGATTCATAGGCCTGAGCTGTTCATAGCATCTAGAGCCTTGAGCTCACAACCCAAAGTAGATCATGTCATCCACAACCTTGACTTGTTCATAACATTAAGAGCCTTGAGCTCATGACATGTAGTCTTTCATGTCATTGACAAACCTAAACTATTCATAGCATTAAAAGGTTAAAGCTCACGATCGAGAGTTGTTCACATCTACCAAAGTTTAGAACTGTTCATAGTATCTAAAGCCTTGAGCTCACAACTCATAGTAGCTCATGTCATCCACAGCCGTGAGGTGTTAATAGCATCCAGAGCCTTGAGCTCCCAACCCAGAGTTGTTCATGTAAGCCACATCCTAGAGCTGTTCATAGCAGCTAGAGTCTTGATTACTACCAAAAAGTGCTATTTTGTAGATCTAATTATAATGGT
>JAJJMF010000678.1:561324-590523 GCA_022058775.1 Vitis hybrid cultivar
TTTTGTTGATACCCTTACATGCCAAGCTACCAAGAGTCGGGTTATCATCGACCTCATGGGATTATGAGTCATTCATATCATTCAAAACTCTAGGTTGTTCATAGCATCCATAACCTTTACCTCATGATCTGGAGTAGCTCAAGTCATTCACTACCCTAAGCAGTTTGTAGCATCCAAAGCCCTAAGCTCATGACCCACAATAGCCCATCTCATCCACAATCCTGAGCAATTCATAGCATCCAAAGCCATGAGCTCACGACTCAGAGCCGTGTATGCCAACCACAACCTTGAATTGTTCATAGTATTTTGATCCTTGAGCTCACGACCAGGAATTGTTCATGTCATCCATAGCCCTAAGTTGTTCATAACATCTAAAGGCTTGAGTTTATGGTGAAGAATCATTCATATCATCCATAGACTTTAGTAGTTCATAGCATCTTGAGGTGTGAACTCATAGGACCCTAAGTCATTCATATCATCCACAACTTTGAGTTGTTCATTGCTTTTAAAGCACTGAGCTTAAAACCCAAAGTCTTTCATGTCGACCATAACCCTATTCATAGTATTTAGAGGCTTGAGCTCATGACCCGAAGTTGTTCATGTAATTCATAGCCCTGAGTTGTTCATAGCATCTAGAGCCCTAAGCTCATGACCTAGAGTCGTTCATATTAACCATAACCCTGAGTTGTTCATAGCATGTAGAGCCTAGAGCACCCAATCCATAGTCTTTCAAGTCAACAATAGCCTTGAGCTGTTTAGAGTATCTAATGGCCTTATCTCATGACCCAAAGTCATTCATGTCATCTGTAACCCTGAATTGTTCCTGGGATCTAGAGATCGTAGCTCAAAACCTCGAGTCATTCATGTCAACCCCAACCCTAAGCTGTTCATAGAATCTAAAGCCTTGACCTCAAGACCTAGAGTCTTTCAAGTCAACAAAAGCTCAAAGCTGGTCATAATATCTAGAGGTTTGGGCTCATGACCCGGAGTTGTTCATGTCATCTACAACCCTGAGTTGTTCACCACATTTAGATGTTGAGATCATGAGCTGGAGTTGTTGATGTCAATCGTAGCCCTGAGCTTTTCATAACATCTAGAGCCCTGAGCTCACAACCCGTAGTCATTCTTGTCAACTGCAACCCAAAGTTATTCATAACATCTACAGACTTGTCCTCACGACTTGGAGTCATTCATGTCAACTATAACCTTGAGCTATGCATAGCATCTCAAGCTTAAAGGTCAAGACCCGTAGCGATTCATGTCAAGTACAACCTAGAGCTATTCATAGCATTTAGAGCCCTAAGCTCATGACCTAGAATCATTCCTGTGAAACACAACCCTTAGTTGATCATAACATCTAAAGCCCTAAGCTCACAACTTTTAGTCGTTCATGTCAATCACAACCTAAAGCAGTTTGAAGCATCTAGAGCCTTGAGCTCATGACCTAGATTCCTTCATGTCAACCAAAACCCTTAGTGGTTTATAGCATTAAAAGCCATGAGCTCATGACCTATAGTCCTTCATGTCAACCATAGCCTAAAGTTGTTCATAACTTCTAAAGCTTTGAGCTCACAACCTGGAGTCCTCATGTCAACCACAACCTTAAGCTCTTTATAGTATCTAACAACCTAAGCTCATGACCTGGAGTCGTTCAAGTCATCTACAAGCCTAAAATATTCCTAGGATCTAAAGCCTTGAGATCACGACTCCAAGTCGTTCATGTTAACCACAACCTTAAGTTGTTTATAACATCTAGAGCCTTGAGCTCATGACTCGGAGTCTCTCAAGTCAATAACAGCCCTAAGATGTTCATAGTATCTAGAGACCTGAGCTCATGAGTCATAGTCGTTCATGTCATCCATAACCCATTGCTATTCATAGCATTTAGAGCCTTGAGATCATGACTTGGAGTTGTTCATGTCAACCACAACACTAAGCTGTTCATAGTATCTAAAGTTTTAAGCTCATGACCTAGAGTTGTTAATGTCATCCACAACCCAAAATTATTCATACGATCTAGAGCCTTTAGCTCATAACCCATAGTCATTTATGTGAACCACAACCTTGAGCTACTCATAACATCTAGAGCCTTGAGCTCACGACCTGGAGTCTTTTAAGTCAACTATTAGACTTGAGCTATTCATAGTATGTAAAGGCCTAAGCTCATGAGTCGGAGTCATTCATGTCACTCATAGCCCTGAATTGTTCATACTAATCTAGAGCCCTCAGCTTATGACCTAAAGTTGTTTATGTCAACCATAGCTCTGAGTTGTTCATAGCCTCTAAAGCCCTAAGCTCATGACTCATAGTCATTCATGTCAACCACAGCCTAGAGCTGCTCATTGCATCTAGAACCCTTAGCTTACAACCTAGAGTCATTCATGTGAACCACAATCTTGACTTGTCCATAGCATCTAGAGCCTTAAGCTCATGACCTAAAGTCATTCAAGTCAACAACAAGCCTGAGCTTACGAGTCGGAGTCGTTCATGTCATCCACAACCCTGAGTTTTTCATAACTTCAAGAGCCTTGAGATCATGGGCTAGAGTTTTTCATATCAATTATAGCGCTCAATTGTTCATACCATCTAGTGCCTTGAGTTCACAACCCATAGTCGTTCATGTCAATCACACCCTATAACTATTCATACCATCTAGAGACTTGAGCTCATGACCTGGAATTATTCATGTCAACCATAACTCTTAGTTGTTCATAACATCTAGAGCCTTGAGCTCACAACATGTAGTTGTTCGTGTCAACCACAACCCAGAGCCATTCTTAGGATCTAGGGCTCTAAGCTCAAGACTTGGATATGTTTGTGTTAACCATAAACCTAAGCTCTTCATAGTATTTAGAGGCCTAAGCTCATATCTCGGAGTCATTCATGTCATCCACAACTCTGAATTATTCATAGCATTAAGATTCCTGAGCTCACAACCTAGAATTGTTCATGTCAATGACAACCTTGAGCTATTAAAAGCATTTAGAGCCTTGATCTCACGACCCAGATTCTTTCAAGTAAATAACAGCCTTGAGCTGTTCATAAAATCTAGAGCCCTGAACTCATGGCCTAGTGTCATTCATGTCAATCACTGCCTTGAGTTATTCATAGTATCTAAAGGCCTGAGCTCATGACCTGCAGTAGTTCATGATATCCACATCCCTGAATTAATCATAGAATCTAGAGCCCTGAGCTCACGACCCTAAGTTATTCATCTCAATGACAACCCTAAGCTATTCATATCATCTAGAGCCATTAGCTCATGACTCCGAGTCTTTCAAGTCAATAACAACCTTGAGTTGTTCATAGTATCTAGAGGCCATAGCTCTTGAGACAGAGTCGTTCATGTCATCCAGAGCCCTAAGTTGTTCATAGCATCTAGATGCCTGAGCTCATGACTAGGAGTTGTTCATGACAACCATAGCCTTGAGTTATTCATAGCATCTAGAGCCTTGAGCTCACGACCTATAGTTGTTCATGACATTCACAACCCAAAGTTACTCATAGCATCTAAAACCTTAAGTTCATGACCTAGAGTTAGTCATATTAACCATAGCCTTGAGTTATGCATAGCATCTAAATCCCTAAGCTCATGACTAGAGTGTTTCATGTCAACCATAGGCTTGAGTTATTCATAGTCTCTAAAGGCCTGAGCTTATGACCCGGATTTGTTCATGTCATCCATAACCTTAACTTTTTCATAGGATTTAGAGCCCTTAGCTCATGACCTGGAGTCGTTCATTTCAACCCTCAACCCTAAGTTGTTCATAGCATCTAGAGCTTTCAGTTTATGACCTAGAGCCTTTCAAATCAATAACAACCTTGAGCTAGTCATAGTATCTAGAGGCCTAAGCTCAAGATCCAGACTCGTTCATGTCATCCATAATTGTTCATTGCATCTAGAGCCTTAAGATCATGGGCTGGAGTTTTTCATGTAAACCACAAGCCTGAGTTGTTCATATTATCTAGAGGCCTGAGGTTATGACTCTGAGTCATTCATGCCATCTACAACCCTTAATTATTCATAGGATCTAGAGCCTTTAGCTCACAACTGAGAATCATTCATGTCAACCACATCCCTGAGCTACTCATAACATCTAGATTCTTAAGCTCATGACCTGGAGTCTTTCAAGTCAACATTAGCCTTGATCTATTCATAGTATGTAGAGGCCTGAGCTCATGAGTCAGAGTCATTCATATCATCCATAGCCTTGAGTTGTTCACAACATTTGGAGCCCTCAGCTCATGACCTAGAGTTGTTCATGTAATTTGTAGCTCTGAGTTGTTGGTAGTATCTAGAGCCTTGAACTCACGACTAGTAGTCATTCATGTCAACCATAGTCTAGAGCTGCCCATAGCATCTAAAACCCTAAGCTCACGACCTAGAGTCTTTCATGTATTCAACAACCCTAAGTTGTGCATAGCATCTAGAGGCCCGAGCTCACGACCCAAAGTCTGTCATGTCCAGTATCCAAAGCTCATGACTTGGAGTCGTTGATGTCAGCCACAATCTTAAATTGTTCATAGCATTTAGAGCTTTGGGCTCATAACCCAGAGTCATTCATGGCAACTATAACCTGGAACTATTCATGGCATCTAGAGCCCTGAGCTCATGACCTAGGGTCGTTCATGTCATCCACAACCCTGAGTTATTCATAGTATCTAGAGGCTTGAGCTCATGATTCAGAATTGTTAATATCATCCACCACTCTTAACGAGTCATAGCATCTAGAGGCCTTTCCTTATAAGATCCTCAATCGTTCTTATCATCCGTAACTCTGAGCATTTTAAAGCATCTAGAGCCTTGTTCTCATGACCCGTAGTAATTCATGTCAACCAAATCCCTAAGTTGTTCATAGCACCTAGAGGCCTAAGCTCATGGGATCTTGAGTCTTTCATATCATTCACAACTCTAGGTTGTTGATTACTACTCAAAAAGTGCTATTTTATAGCTTGTAATTAACTCTTTTAAACGCTTTTGAGTAGTAGTTATTACCTTTTAACTCAATTGGCATGTTAAGGATCTTTGCAATCGTTTCTAATCAAATTGTGTTAAGTTTTGGTGTTTTTGATAGCTTTTTGATCACCAAAGCAATCCAAGATTGAGGAGAGTTCTATAGAATCCATGGCAAAGCAATTGGAAGCTCATTTACATGAAGAACCCAAGCTTTGAAGCTTTATAGTCCTTTGCCAAAAGCAAATCATGAATGCAAGGAGGGAAAACAAAGAGAGAAATCTAACATGAAGAATTCAAGAGGACACATTTCAAGCACTTTCTAAAGTCCATTTCATGCATACTATATGTCGTTTCAAAGCTTGGGAAGTCAGAAATCGAATGCTTCAAATAGTGTGTGAATTAGAGCTAAAATAAAGAAGTTATAGCCATTGGAAGCCAATCACACTAAGCTGAAAGCTGATTTCGTAGCTGCGAAATCAACCTTTGGCTGTGAAATGGAGACTTTTAGCTTGCGAAATTTCACAACCCATGTTGCATGCTGCGAAATCCACCTGAGTGCCTCTAGATATTTGCGATCAACTCTTTTAGATTTTTTCTTTAGATATTTGTTGTTTAAATCCCCATTTTCTCCTTGTAATCAACCAATCATAGGATTCCTTAGTTAGTAAGAACAAAGGGTGAATAACCTCTTATATATAGTTTGTAATTTTCTTTACAGAGACATCTCGGGAGCTTGTTCTCAGAGACCACTTTTTGGATAGTTTTGAAAGAAGTAATACACAGAGCTTTGCTCTATCTTACCTACTCATTTTGATTGTATTTTTCTTACTAGCCAAACAAGCTTTGAGGATGTTTCCTCAAAGAATGAGTGGCTAGGCTTTTTGTCTCTTGGAGCTAAGAAAGCTGGGTAAGGTGCCGAATGCAAAAATTGGAAGTTTTGTTGTTTCAGCTTTTAATGAAGAGAAAGTGTGACTTGTTAATGGTTTCTATGTTTTTAGTTAACTTAAAACGCCTTTAAATCACCTAGGCCAACACTTGGTAAGGCAAGTGATCTCCGTCCATTGAGATACACTAGTTTATCTCTTGCGAGCCTTTGGGAGGTGGTTCAAAGGTAGGAGTTTCTAGAATAGCCAACACTTGGTAAGCTTTTGGACTCTAAGGAGACATCCATTAGTTATCTCTTGCGAGCTTGAGAAGGGAAATCCAAGGTTAAGGATCACCTTGAATGGTAAATGCTAGTTGAGAGGCACGAGCCATTGCAAGATGAATCAGTGAGAGGGATTTAGTGTTTGAATCCATAAAAGGGAAGCATCACACCGGTTAGAGAAATAACTATATGTTAATTCTCCAATGCGAGGAAAAGATTCAAGTGACCGGAACTCTATTTTTGTATTAGGAGCCTGACCCTAGTGATCCAAAAACTCCAAGAAACACTTTATTAGTAATTTTAGTTACTATTATTTTTGGTTAGCTTAAAACCAATCCTTTTTCAACCGAAGATTATGTTTTCTTTTAAAGCTAACCTTGAAATGAAAAAACACCAATTCAACTTTGAATTAATATTAGTAGTAAGTTGAAAACCCTTCCCAATGAATGATCCTAGAGCCACTATGCTATGCTAGCTGAGGCTATCCTAGTGCATGGTGATATAGGTTATAAATTTTGTTGATTACTCCCATCTGAGGACCAAAATCAAGGTACATCAATTGATTGAACACCAATCAATAGGACATACACTAGCTAAGCACGAAATCAAATGGTGTCGTTGCCAGGGACCATTGAGAGGACAATAATCAGCTAGTACACCAATTGGGAACGAGTCAAATGGCGTAGTTGCCAGGGAAGGTGCCAACTTCAAAGTGATATTATCTTTTCAGAGTACTTGTGATTTTAATCACAAGTTTGGTGATTTTTCTTTCATTTTACTAACTCTTTTAATTGTTTCTTTTACTTGTTCATATTTTAGCATATCTTTTAATGTAGTTTTAGTTAATCTTAGTCTTTTTGTAGTCTTGTTTTCTTTTGTTTTTGTTTTTGTTACCATTGATACTAGTTGTGTATGCCAAATTGGATACGATATAGCGGAAGAAGGCTTGTGAAATTTGAAACACCTCATAACAAGGAGTTGGAATTGAGCTTGAACATCATGGAAGCTACACCTAAAGATCAGCATAGTCACCATGGTCACCAGGACAATCCCAATGCATTTAGATCAATGAGAGACCGCATGCATCCACCTCGTATGAGTGCACCATCATGTATAGTGCCCCCTACAGAGCAGCTAGTAATTAGACAGCATATTGTTCCACTTCTACCTACTTTCCATGGGATGGAAAGTGAGAATCCCTATGCACATATCAAGGAATTTGAAGATGTTTGTAATACATTCCAAGAGGGAGGAGCTTCAATCGACTTGATGAGGCCAAAGCTATTTCCTTTTACTTTGAAGGATAAGGCCAAGATTTGGCTTAATTCTTTAAGGCCAAGGAGTATCCAAACTTTGACTGATTTGCAAGCTGAATTCCTCAAGAAATTTTTTCCTACTCATAGAACAAATGGCTTGAAAAGGCAAATTTCAAACTTCTCAGCTAAAGAGAATAAGAAATTCTATGAGTGTTGGGAAAGATACATGGAAGCCATCAATGCTTGTCCTCACCATGGTTTTGATACATGGCTATTGGTGAGTTACTTTTATGATGGGATGTCTTTCTCAATGAAGCAACTCCTCGAGACTGTGTGTGGAGGAGATTTCATGAGTAAGAATCCGAAGTAAGCCATGGATTTCTTGAGTTATATGGCTGAAGTTTCAAGGGGATGGGATGAACCAAACAAAGGAGAAGTGGGGAAGATGAAGTCTGAACCAAATGCTTTCAATGCTAAGGCTGGGATGTACACCTTGAATGAAGATGTTGATATGAAAGCAAAGGTTGCAGCTATGACAAGAAGATTGGAGGAGCTAGAACTGAAAAAGATACATGAAGTGCAAGTCGTTGCTGAAACACCAATGCAAGTCAAGCCATGTTCTATTTGTCAATCTTATGAGCACTTGGTGGAGGAGTGCCCTACAATTCCAACTGCTAGAGAAATGTTTGGAGATCAAGCAAATGTCATTGGACAATTCAAGCCCAACAACAATGCTTCATACGGAAATACTTTCAACTCAAATTGGAGGAACCATCCAAATTTCTCCTAGAAGCCAAGAGCACCTCAGTATACACAGCCAGCTCAACCATCTCAACAAGCTTCAAATCTTGAACAAGCAATAGTGAATCTAAGCAAGGCTATGGGAGATTTTGTTGGAGATCAAAAATCCATCAATGCTCAACTCAGTCAAAGAATTGACAGTGTAGACAATACATTGAATAAAAGTATGGATGGAATGCAAAATGATTTATCTTAGAAGATAGATAATCTCTAATATTCAATCTCAAGGCTCACTAACCTGAACATAGTGCAAGAGAAGGGTAGATTTCCTTCTCAACCTCACCAAAACCCCAAGGGTATTCATGAAGTGGAAACTCATGAGGGAGAATCTTCTCAGGTGAGAGATGTTAAAGCCTTGATCACTCTAAGGAGTGGTCAAAAGGTTGAGCTGCCAACACCCAAGCCACGTGTTGAAGAGGAAGAAGAAGAAGAGACAGAGAAAAGGGAGGAAATCAAAGGAAAGAAGGAAGATAGTAGTGAAGGAAAAGAGGACCATGATTCAACAATGAAAGCAACTCTGGAGAAAGTACTTACCAAGGGAGATGTTATGAAGAAACACACACCTCCACATTTTCCTCAAGCTTTACATGGGAAAAAGGGAATAAAAAATGCCTCAGTAATTTTTGAAGTATTGAGACAGGTGAAGGTCAACATCCCATTGCTAGATATGATTAAACAAGTTCCAACTTATGCAAAATTCCTAAAGGACTTATGTATAATCAAAAGAGGGTTGAATGTGAATAAGAAAGCCTTCTTGATTGAGCAAGTAAGTGCTATCATACAATGCAAGTCTCCTTTGAAGTACAACGATCCAGGTTGCCCTACCATTTCACTCATGATTGGAGGAACTGTAGTGGAGAAAGCTTTGTTAAACTTGGGAGCAAGTGTGAATTTGCTACCATACTCTGTATACAAGCAATTGCGACTTGGTGAATTGAAGCCAACATCAATCACTCTATCTCTAGCAGATAGATCAGTGAAAATTCCAAGGGGGATTATTGAAGATGTCTTAGTTCCAGTTGATAATTTCTACTATCCAATACACTTTGTTCTTCTGGACACAAACCCAATTGTCAAGGAAACTAATTATGTTCCTATCATCCTTGGAAGGCCATTCCTTGCTACATCAAATGCAATCATAAATTGTAGGAATGGACTCATGGAAATCATGTTTGGCAACATGACATTGGAGCTCAATATCTTCCATATGTCCAAAAAGCCAATCACTCCGAAAGAAGAAGAAGGTCCAGAAGAGGTGTGCATTATTGACACTCTAGTGGAGGAGCATTGTAATCAGAAAATGCAAGACAAGTTGAATGAAAGTCTTGGGGATCTTGAAGAAGGGTTGCATGAACCCTCTAATGTGCTTGCTGCTCTACAAGGTTGGAGGAGGAGAGAAGAAATTCTACCTTTGTTCAATAAAGAGGAGGCATAAGAAGCTGCTAAGGAGGAGACCCCAAAGCTCAATCTGAAGCCTCTGCCCACGAAGTTGAAATATACATACCTAGAAGAGAATAAACAATGCCCTGTTGTTATATCTTGATCTCTTACTACTCCTCAGGAGGTGTGTCTACTTGAAGTTTTCAAGAGGTGTAAGAAAGCAATAGGATGGCAAATATCTAACTTGAAAAGCATTAGTCCTTTGGTCTATACACATAATATATACATGGAAGAAGAAGCTAAACCAATTTGTCAACCTCAAAGAAGATTGAATCCTCATATGCAAGATGTGTTGCCAGCTGAGGTTCTGAAGCTACTTCAAGCATGTATTATCTATCCCATATCAGATAGCCCATGGGTGAGTCCTACCCAAGTGGTACCAAAGAAGTCAAGGATCACGGTGGTCCAAAATGAAAAGGGAGAAGAAGTTGCTACACGCCTCACTTCAGGTTAGAGGGTGTGTATTGATTATAGAAAATTGAATGTTGTGACAAGGAAGGATCATTTTCCATTGCCATTTATTGATCAAGTGTTGGAGAGAGTCTCAGGCCATCCTTTATATTGTTTCTTGGACGGTTACTCTGGGTATTTTCAAATAGAAATTGATGTTGAAGACCAGGAGAAGACCACTTTTACATGTCCATTTGGAACATATGCCTATAGAAGAATGCCTTTCGGTTTATGCAATGCACCTGCAACATTCCAATGATGTATGCTAAGTATCTTCAGTGATATGGTGGAGCGAATTATGGAGGTTTTCATGGATGACATCATCATATATGGAAGTACATTTGAAGAATGCTTAGTCAACTTGGAAGCAGTTCTGAACAGATGCATTGAAAAGGACTTGGTGCTCAACTGGGAGAAATGCCATTTTATGGTACAACAAGGAATTGCCCTTTTCCACATCATCTCCGAGAAAGGCAATGAAGTTAATAAAGCAAAGGTGGAACTTATTGTCAAATTGCCATCCCTAACAACTGTAAAAGGAGTAAGGCAATTCCTTGGCCATGCAGGATTCTATAAGAGGTTTATAAAAGATTTCTCTAAGCTTTCAAAGCCTCTTTGTGAATTATTGGCTAAGCATGCTAAGTTTGTATGGGATGAAAGATGTCAAAAGAGTTTTGAGCAACTGAAGCAATTCTTGACAACCGCTCCAATAGTGAGGGCTCCTAACTGGCAATTACCCTTTGAAGTGATATGTGATGCCAGTGACTTTGCTATAGGAGTTGTGCTTGGCCAAAGAGAAAATGGAAAGCTCTATGTGATTTACTATGCAAGCAAGACATTGAATGAAGCTCAAAGGAACTACACAACCACAGAGAAAGAATTGTTAGTTGTATTGTTTGCCTTAGACAAGTTTCGTGCTTATCTAGTAGGGTCTTTCATCATTGTTTTCACTGACCATTCAGTCTTGAAGTATTTATTAACAAAGCAAGATACAAAAGAAAGGTTGATTAGATGGATTCTCTTATTATAAGAGTTCAATCTCCAAATCAGAGATAAGAAAGGAGTGGAGAATGTGGTAGCTAACCACCTTTCAAGGTTGGCTATAGCACACAATTCCCATGTTTTACCTATTAATGATGACTTTCTAGAGGAATCACTTATGTTGCTAGGAAACACTCCTTGGTATGCTCATATTGCTAACTATCTGGTTACTGGTGAAGTTCCAAGAGAGTGGAAAGCACAAGATAGGAAGCACTTTTTTGCAAAATTCATGCCTATTATTGAGAAGAACCTTTCCTTTTCAAGTATTGTGTTGATCAAATAATAAGGAAGTGTGTCCCTGAAGAAGGGCAATAAGGAATCCTCAGTCATTGCCATGAGAGTGCATGTGGAGGCCACTTTGCCTCTCATAAAACAGCCATGAAGGTGTTGCAATCAGGGTTTAGTTGGCCATCACTCTTCAAAGATGCCCACACCATGTGTAGGAGCTGTGATAGATGCCAAAGGCTCGGGAAGCTTACACGAAGAAATCAAATACCTATGAACCTCATTCTAATAGTTGATTTCTTTGATGTTTGGGGCATTGACTTCATGGGACTTTCCCAATGTCTTTTGGTAACTCTTATATTTTGGTGGGGGTAGACTATGTTTCTAAATGGGTTGAGGCAATCCCCTGTAAACACAATGATCATAGAGTGGTTCTCAAGTTTCTTAGAGAGAACATCTTCTCAAGGTTTGGGGTGCCCAAGGCCATAATCAGTGATGGGGGTACTCATTTTTGCAACAAACCTTTTGAAACCCTTTTAGCTAAGTATGGGGTGAAGCATAAGGTAGCTACACCTTATCACCCTCGGACTTCCAGGCAAGTTGAGCTAGCAAACAGGGAAATCAAGAATATATTGATGAAGGTGGTGAACACAAGCAGAAGAGATTGGTCTGTTAAGCTCCATGATTCACTATGGGCATATAGAACAGCTTATAAGACTATTCTTGGCATGTCTCCTTATCGCCTAGTATATGGCAAAGCATGCCATCTCCCTGTGGAAGTTGAATATAAGGCTTGGTGGGCAATCAAGAAGGTAAACATGGACATGACCAGAGCCGTGGGAAAAAAATGCTTAGACCTTAATGAGATGGAGGAATTAAGAAATGATGCCTACATCAATTCCAAAGTAGCAAAACAGAGGATGAAGAGGTGGCATGATCAGTTAATCTCCAACAAAGAATTTTGAAGAGGACAAAGAGTCTTACTCTATGACTTTAGGCTCCATATCTTTCCTAGGAAGCTGAAGTCAAGGTGGATAGGCCCTTTCATCATTCACCAAGTGCATCTCAATGGAGTGGTGGAACTACTGAATTCCAACAGTACATACACTTTTAAAGTCAATGGCCATCGTCTCAAACCATTCATGGAGCCATTCAATCAAGATAAGGAGGAAGTCAACCTCCTTGAGCCACAGAAATCCTAATTAGAAAGGGGTTAGATGGACTTGGTCTTGCCAAAGTCCATATTTTTGCTTAATTTTGCCAATTTATGAGCTTTATTAATTGTTTTGATTTTAATCTTAGGTTTGATTTATGTTATTTTGATGTAACTTAGACTTTTTGAATGATCAAATTTAGGAGGAATTACAAAAGAGGTGAAGGAAGGTCTCAAGGAACCAAAGGAGCCCAAAAGCATGCAAATTCATTGGCCTGCGAAAATTTCGCAGCCAAAATAGCTCTCCTACGAAATGAGGTATCTTCTGTGAAATCATTTCGCAGCCCAAGACCACCCTTTGCAAAATCGAGGTCTCGTTGCGAAACAGGCCTTCCTCTGCGAAACCATTTCGCAGCCCCAAGACCACCCTCTGCGAAAATTTTCGCAGCTGTGAAACCCTTCTCAGGCACACGTGTGCCATTTCGCAGCCCAAACCCTCATTTCGTAGCTGTGAAACGGCTACGAAATCCTCCAAGGCTTCATTTCACAGCCCAAACACCCTCTGTGAAACAATTTCGCAACTGTGAAACACCCCCTTAGCACACGAGTGCCATTTCGCAACCCCACACTCCCATTTTGTAGCTGCAAAATCGTTTGCGAAATTGCCCCTTAGCTGCGAAATGAGCCCCCTCCTGCGAAAATTTCAACAATCACTTAAATCCTAACTTAAGCCTTTAAATTGCTAAATTCCATTTCACACTGGTCATTTGCTCTACGAAAACCCTCCTTAGGTGCAAAATTGAGCCAAACCATAGCACCATCTTCAAGGGGATTTCAAGGGACCTCCGTTTGAAGCCAAGCCCCACGTGCACCTCTGGCCACCCTCTCTCAACCTTCTCTAAGTCAGCCATGGCCAAAACACGAGGAGCTAAGACCCCATCTTCCTCAGGCCACCAAAGAGCATCGAGAGTGGTTCCTGTGCAAGACTCCATGATTGAGCCTTCACAGCCACTTGCCATCCCACCTTCAATAGAGGGTGCGCCTCTGAGTCCTCCTCTGAGACGATATGAGACCAGAAGACCACCCATTACACCTGGGGCAAGTTCGTCTCGACCCAAAAAGTCAGCTAGCCACCCTCCTAAGAAGAAAGCAATGATATTAGCTCCAGTTGAGCCATCAGAGCCTTCATTAGAGGCTCAATCGCCCAAGTGCTTTGAATTTGGACTTGCTCCCATGCATTCTGCCTAAACTGAAACTTTGGGGACCGGTCGAGCCGGTTGAGAAAAATTATGAAATTTTGACAGAGTTTTCCCTAAAGAATAAGGAGTCCATGAATAAAAATGGTGCATAATTCTGAGGTCAGATGAGGGAGATATGGCCAAAACAGGCTCAAGTGCTCCGAGCTCAGACACACTCCGATAAACTCCAACTGAGCTAAAACTTCGGGATGGCCCCACTTCCTTCTTATGGCATGATGCCAACAACTAGGAAAATGGACATGATGGCACTCCAAAATGAACCATACTCGCACCACAATGAACCACATACGAACCTAAACAATGCTATAAAAAAACCGACTAAGCCCAAAAGGAGGCCCTAGTGGTGCCATATGAAAACATGGGTGCATGTGACACTCATAGGATAAATGCAAGTGTCAAGGGACAAAATTGAGGGTCTACAAATATGCCCTTCTTCAGTAGAGTGAATGAAAAAGTGATTCATGAGTGCAAAGTGCAAGTGATGCAAGAGTGAAATGAACTCTAGTGAAGAATTCAAATGACCAACAATTTTGTCCCCACACCACCATAAAGAGGCTAAGGGAATCAGCCATGATGACCAAAGGACTAAAGGACCCAGGCACATTGTCGGAGAAAGCTAAAGGAATCTAGACACAATGCCAGAGAAGACAAAAGAAAATCGGACGCGATGCCGAAGAAGATAGGAGAAAACTGGATGCGATGCCGGAGAAGATAAGGGACCCGGGCACGATGCCAGAAAAACAAAGGAGATCCTAACACGCTGCTGGAGATAACAAAGGAGATCCAGATGCAATGTCAAAGAGAATAGGAAAGCGAATCCGAGAAAGTACCGGAAAAAGGCCTAGGCAAGTACCGGAGAAGTCAAAATGAAGGATCATATCCAGGCGAGTACCGAAGAATACGAAGTACAGGAGAACAAATTTGGGAGAGTACCAAAATATGGGTTAAATTAGGGTGAGTATCGAAAAGGTAGAATCCGAGCGAGTCCCGGAAAAGTGTGGGATCCGAGCGAGTACTAAAAAAGTGTAGGATCTAGGCGAGTACCAAAAAAGAGTACGATCCGGGTGAGTACCGGAGAAAGAGTCGTAGTCGGGTGAGTATTGGAGACTACGAGATATGAGGGATCAAATCCGAGCGAGTACCAAAGAACCTAAGCCAACGGGATCGAATCCGGGCATGATGCCGGAGAACCCGAAACAGAAAGGATCGAATCCGGACACGATGCTGGAGAACACGAAGCAGAAGGGATCGAATCCGGCCGCGATGCCAGAGAACCCGAAACAAGAGGAATCGAATCCAGGCA
This sequence comes from Vitis hybrid cultivar, assembly GCA_022058775.1. NCBI lineage: Eukaryota > Viridiplantae > Streptophyta > Magnoliopsida > Vitales > Vitaceae > Vitis > Vitis hybrid cultivar. Next base: position 576,357 of record JAJJMF010000678.1, read on the forward strand.
TGATGCTGGAGAACCCGAAACAAAAGGGATTGAATCTAGGCACGATGCCGGAGAACCCTAAACAAGAGGGATCGAATCCGGACGCGATGCCAAAGAACCTAAAACAAGAGGGATCGAATTCGGGCACGATGCCGGAGAACCCGAAACAAGAGGGATCGAATCCAGGCACTATGACAGAGAACCCGAAACAAAAAGGATCGAATCCGAGCACGATGCCGGAGAACCCTAAACAAGAGGGATCGAATCTGAGTATGCCCCAATGTGAGATCAGAAAATGCCGACAAACAAGACATGAACAACCCAACGAAAAATATGGAAAGAAAGGGAGTATGCCCCTATATGACAACTCACAAACGTGACCAAAGGTGCAAAGAAGGGGTTATGCCCCAGTCTAAGGCATCAATACCATGTCAGAAACCCACAAGTGCACATAGAGTCAAAGTCAAAAAACTGGAAATATCACAAACATCCATCCTTGAGGAAAAACCCTCCACTTTAATCCATAACATCCAATATCCACAGAAAAACTAATAGGGGGTATGCCCAGTGTGTACATCTGAAGCTCAAATATCCCAATGAAAACTCTGAAATACATCTCTGAAGACCCAATCGTCTGAACAAGCGAACCAAACAACGTCTAGGGTATGTCCCAGTGTGCACACCCGCTAGGTCAATGAATACCGTGAATCGGATTCTGAGTCAGCTCTCAAAAGCACTCCGCTGTATGAAGAAACCAAGCTGAATGTGGGGCTTACTCAAACTCTGATATCCAAAACATCTCTAGGCAAAACGGACTGCCTGCGTACATGTGTAAGAGCCAAAGCCAACATGCAAGGATGGGGGTATGCCCCAGTATGAATATGTCAAAGCATCAAGCAAAGGTGCCCTCAATAGTCCAACTCACTATATCATCTATCTCTGATCATGGACCTGAGGCAAGCAGTTGAATGGAAAGGCAATATGTCACCCTCAATATCCCTAAGAACGGAGACCCGTCGACATCCCGTACTCAATCAGTAGACGAAGCCTATCTATATAAGATGCGTCGAAGCCAACACGAGATCTCATGGCCTCAGGGTGGTCTTACGACTTCGACCGTAACGTAGGCCAGGGGTAAAAAGGTGAATGAAATTACGGGAAACAAAGGCCCAAATACCCAATAGATAATGCCAAGCCCCTATGCGCTCAATGCCAAATATCGAAGAATCATGTGAGTAAGGTGACTCAACCAACATCCGAATGAATAATGTCAAAATGACAAGTGGTGTATACCAAGGACACGTCGTTCAAGAAGCGAGACAACGATCGACAAGGATGGAAGAAAAAAATGAAAAGCAATAAGACAAGTGATGAACGGATGGAGAAGAAAATAGAAAAAACAGCTAGGAAAAAAATGTAGCAATACATGACAATGACGAACAACTCCTCCCAAGAACGTCAGACCGAAGCAAGTCACTATAAGATGAGAATAGTGAAGTAAACAATGATCCAGGGTACCTAGTATCAAAGAGACCCGAACCGTACTCCCAATGTGTTACCCAGATCCATGGAGAAAGATCACACAATGCTTTCACCCGAATCTCAGAGCAAAAATAAGTCTCTCAAACCCCAAATGGCCTCTGGTGATCAAGCTGTATCAACAAATATCAATCAAGCATCTTTTTTTTTTTTTTTTTTGCGCCGAACAACCAACAAAGCAAGATGAATGCCATACCAACACAATCCAACAAGATGAACCTCAAACCCGAAACCCAAAGTGGTCTTCTCTCAACCTAAGAATCTTGGATCAATGCCTACAGGTGGAATGAAGGGTGTGACATGCCTGACCTGTAGCTCCGGGCCAAGAGCATGTCATCATCACATAATAAGAGATATAAGAGAAACGAATAGAGATGATAAAAACTGGACTCGAAGGCAGATGGTGTGAAAGTGTAAAATGGAGAAAAAAAAAAACCATGAATGGCCTATGGAAGAGAAACAAGCGAACAAATACATAATGTGCTCACAATACTCACAGATCCAATCAATAAATGCAAAGCGCACAGGGGAAGGCCCCCAACCTAGGTGAGAAGAGGTATGCAAGGCTAAATGAAAGGAAAGGCCCAAAATGAATCACGTGAAGCTCAATGGGCTAGCAATAGGATATATCAATATATAGGTGCGCAGTAAGGAATATGGCTACTCATTATGACGGCCACCCATCCTTTAACCATGATCTTACGCATAAAACTTCTTCAGCTGATCCACATTGACAGGTTCCGTAAACTGATTTCCGTCCAGGTCTTCCAAACAGGCTGCTCCATTTCGGGTCAAATCTCGAATAACATACGGCTCGCTCCAAGTAGGTCTAAACTTGCCTCTAAGGTCGCTGATCAGTCCCCTGAGGGCTCTCAAGACTTGATCGCCTTTCTGAAATTTCCTAGGCTTGACTCTCCTTTTGAATGCATGAGCCATCTTCCTCTTATAGGCCTAAACATGATCTACTGCCCTTAATCTCCTCTCATCCAAAAGGCTAAGCTGATCAAAACGAGACTGGGCCCACTCGACCTCAGATATGTGCTGCTCTAATGCTACTCTCAAGGATCCCATCTCAATCTCAACAGGCAGCACTACCTCCATACCATACACCAAAGAATACGGGGTAGTCCTGGTAGAAGTACGAAAAGATGTACAATAAGCCCATAATGCGAAGGGGAGCTTCTCTGACCAATCCCGAGAAGTCCCAACCATCTTTCTCAAAATCCTCTTGATATTCTTGTTCATGGCCTCAATTGCCCCATTAGTCTGCAACCTATACGCAAACGATCTGTGATGTTGAATGCCATACTCCTGAATCAATGTATCCACCTCACCCCTGAAATGCACCCCTCTGTCAAAAATCAGCTCATGGGGGACCCTATATCGGTAGATAATGTGCGATCTGATGAATTTGGCCACTCTAGCCGCTATCTATCTAGCATAAGAAGCACCTTCCACCCACTTGGTGAAATAATCAATGGCAACTAAGATGTACTCATGACCATTGGAGGACTTGGGCGAGATCTTCCCAATAATATCAATACCCCATACTGAAAATGACCAAGGGGATGTGAGTGCATGCAACTCCGAAGGTGGCATGTTAATGAGATCACTGTGCATTTGACACTCTGGACATCTCTGTACAAACTGGCAACATTCTGTTTCCATGGTCAACCAAAAGTAGCCAGTCCTCATAATCTTGTGGGCTAGCATGTGTCCTCCCATGTGTGGGCCACAGACTCCTGCATGGACCTCTCTCATCACTCTATCTGCAAAGGCACGGTCTAGACATAATAATAATAGGCCATCGGGCAATCTCCTATAAAGTGCATCCCCGCAAATGACAAATCTGGTGGCCAACTGCCTGAACGCTCTCCTATCCTTGGCTGTAGAAGCCTTAGGATGTGTGCCACATGCCAGAAAATGATAAATGTCATGATACCAGGGTAGCTCATCTTAATCCTCAATATCTCCAATCAGACAACAGTAAGCTGGTGCAGACCTAGTCTTAATCACCAATGGTCACACAGTTGCCCCAGTAGGGATCTCAATCATAGAAGCCAAGGTGGCTAAAGCGTCAACAAACTGATTTTCTGCTTTGGGTAGGTGTATTTATCTCAACTCATCAAACCTATCAACCAATAAATCCATATATGCATGATAAGGCTTCAACTTCTCATCTCGAGTCCTCCAAATACCCTGAGTCTGCTGAATAACCAAGTTGGAATCCCCATGGATCTCCAACTGTCTAACTCCAAGATCTAGTGCAGTCTCTAAACCTATAATGCATGCCTCATACTCAACAATATTATTCGTCAGCCGGTGATCATCAGAAAACGTCAACCAAATTGATCTGGGAATATGATCACCCTATGGTGATATCAATAGGATACCAATGCCAAACCCCGACTAATTGGCGGCACCATCAAAGTACAACTGCCATCCTGCAATACTAGTCACTGAAACAAACTGCTCATCTGGGAAATCGTCATCGATCAGTCTGTCATCGAATACTGGCAAAGAAGCCAAATGATCTGCAACAATACTTCCCTTCACTGATTTCTGCATGACATATCGAATATCAAACTCTGTAAGCAGCACCAACCATCTCATGAGCCTGCCAGTCAGAACAGGCCTGTCAAATAAATATCTCAGTGGATCCAATCGTGACACCAATAATATGGAATACTCTGTCACATAGTGTCTCAACCTCCTAGTGGCCCAAACCAATGCCAAACAGAGGCGCTCAATCATAATATATCTGCACTCATATTCTAGCATCCTCTTACTCAAATAATAAATGGCTCGCTCCTTCCCTGAATCATCGAGCTAAGCTAACATGCAACCCAAAGCCATGTCCAAAACTGACAAGTATAGGAGTAGAGGCCGCCTAGGTGTAGGGGGCACTAAAACTAGAGGAGAAATGAGATACTCCTTAACCTTCTCGAAGGCGCGCTAACAATCATCATCCCAAATAGTAGGTTGGTTCTTCCTCAGAAGACGGAAAATAGGCTCACAAATGTCTGTTAGTCTAGCAATGAAACAACTGATGTACTGTAATCTACCTAGAAAGCCTCTAATCTCTATCTCAGTCCTCGGAGCAAGCATGTCAAGTATTGCTCGGATCTTTTCGAGATCAACCTCTATGCCTTGCTCACTAACAATATGCCCCACTAATTTCCCAAAACTTACCCCAAAGGTACACTTCTTGGGATTCAATCTTAGTCTGAACTGTCGAATCCACTCAAATAATCTCTATAACGCTGCTAAATGATCTGCCCTATCTCGGGACTTTACTATCATGTCATCCACATACACCTCAACATCTCTATGCATCATGTCATGGAATAGAGCAGTAGCAACTCTCTGATATGTGGCTCCCGCATTCTTCAACCCAAATGGCATAATCCGGTAGCAGTAAGTACCCCACTCAGTAATGAAATAAGTCTTCTCCATATCCTTTGGAGCCATCAGAATCTTATTATACCCAGAAAACCCATCCATGAATGGTAACATTGAGTGCCCTGCGGTGCTGTCATCTAGCATATCAATATGTGGGAGGGGAAAATTATCCTTAAGGTTGGCCTTGTTCAAATCTCGGAAATCCACACAAACTCTAACATTGCCATCCTTTTTGGGAACATGGACGACATTAGCCAGCCATTCAGGATACTCAACCACTAACAAGAAGCCAACACCGAGTTGCTTCTGAATCTCCTCTTTCACCTGCAAACTCCATCGAGGGTGTAGTCTCCTCAATTTCTGCTTAACTGGCCTAGCATGTGGCAAAATGGGCAGGCGATGTTGCACTATAGAGGGGTCTAGGTCCGGCATGTCCTCATATGACCATGCAAATACATCCAAGTATGACCTAAGCAGGTCAATCAATCTACTCCTCTCATCAGGAGATAGGGAAGAGTCAATCCTAATCTCCCTAGGCTGATCAGATGCCCCAAAATCTATTAACTCAGTACTACCAGAGATGGGTGTAACTTTCATGTCATCCATGTCTGAATCAGAATCAGAATCTTACTGGCCACTTAGCGGGCCATCTGTGTCTCCCACATCATCAACATCACATATATGTGTTGTGGGTACCGGTGGTGCAATCAATGGAAAATGTTGTGACATAGGCAAATACTCAAAAATACTCATGTCATTATTACCATCAGAAACATCATCAAAGCGGGTGACAAACCAGGACATAATGTCAAATGAAAGAAGTGGGTCCACAGAGTCGGACTCTCCCTCAACAACAAAAACATCATGAGTAACATCAGAAGCAACAAATCCATCATCATCAAACTCAAGCATAGAAATCCCAAATGCATCAAAAGCAGAGCGGGGCCCAGGTGGGGCTACATCCAGAATACGGCCAGTGTCGATCATGTCCATCACATCAATGCAAGCATCATAGAGTGTCACATCATCAAGATCAATTGCAGAAACTCCAAATATATCAAATGCGGAATGAAGCTCATGCGGGGTTGCGTCAAGAATACGGCCAGTGCCGATCATGTCCATCTCGTCCATGTAAGTGTCAAGCAGAATCACACCATCGGTACCATCCCCCAAATCCATAGGCAAATCATAGTAAGAAGCCTCCTCAGGAAAGCACAAAGAGAACACACTAGCCCTGCCCGGTGATGGGGGCACAACTATCATGGCATCTGAAGCCTCAGTAATGTCGGAACTCAGACACATCTGTCCTAGGGCCTGCTGGATACCCTGAACCTCAACTGTCTCGGAAACATGGTCGGCTCCCTCCACGAGAGGTGCATGCTCTAATCCTCTCACAAAACAACCAGTCAATTGAAGGGTGTGTGGGCGAATGGGGTAATCGAATGGAACCCCAGACAAGCGAGCTCTCACTCTGTCCTGGTGCAGCCGCGCCATGTGTCATGCATCCTCCTCAGAAGGAGTATAACCCAATCCATAGGGTACGTCATGATCAATGGTGAAAACAAACTCACACGACCCTTGCTTGCGGCGACCCAATCCCAAACCAGGTGTTATTTCATAGCTTGTAATTAACTCTTTTAAACACTTTTGAGTAGTAGTTATTACCTTTTAACCCAATTAACATATTAAGGACCTTTGCAATCAATTCTAATCAAATTGTGTTAAGTTTTGGGTTTTTGATAGCTTTTTGATCACCAAAGCAATCCGAGATTGAGGAGAGTTATGTAGAATCTTTGGCAAAGCAATTTGAAGCTCAGAAATGTGAAGAACTAAAGATTTGAAGTCCTTTGCTGCCATGAGTAAATCCGGAATGTAAGGAGAAGAAGCAAAGAGAAATCTGTCATGAAGCATATTCTTGATGACAGTCATGTCAGCCACTTTTGGAGCACTTCCTAAAGTCCAATTTATGCATACTATATGTTGTTTCGAAGCTCAGGAAGTCAACAATCCAATGCTTCAAACGGTGCACAATTTGGAGTTGAAATGAAGGAGTTACAGCCATTGCAAGCCGATCACTCCAAGTAGAAGGAAGAATTTTGCACAGCGCTACGAAATCACCCTTTGGTTGCGAGATGATTTCGCAGCCTTTTTGTACAGTGCTATGTTTCCCCCTTGAAGTTTCCCGTCATGATGGAAGTCGAATACCACAAGATGAAAGATCACTTCGCAGCGTTGCGAAATTAGTCGGTTGCTGCGAAGTGATTTCGCAGTTCTTCTTGTGCCTCTGCGAAATCTCGTAGACCTCGTTTGCACTTGCGAAATGATCCTTAGTGCGTCCCGATATTTGCTACTAACATTGGGAGATATTTTTCATCAGATTTTTGTTGTCTAAATCCCAAAATTCTCCTTGTAAGCCACCAATTATAAGTTTTCTTAGCTTTTAAGTTAGGAAAAAGACTAAATATCCATGTAATAATTAGTATTGTAATTTTTCATATAAATATCTCTCGAGAGCCTATTCTCAGAGAGGAACCCTTTTGTAAAAGTTTGAAAGCAATTAAAATTCAGGACCTTTGTTTTGCCTTACCTTCTCACTTTGTATTTTTCATTTTTTTTCTAAGTTATGCACTCTCTAAGGAAGTTTCCCCAGAGAATGAGTAACTAAACCTTTAGTTCCTTGGAGCTAAGGTTGCCGGGAAAGGTTCCAAGTGCAAGAATGCAAAGCTTTGTGGTTTCAGCCATGAATGAAGAGGAAGAGAAATCCTTTAGTGATTTCTATGTTTTTAGTTAACTTAAAACACCTTAGAGTCACCTGGGCCAACACTTGGTAAGGCAAGTGATCTCCAACCATGAAGATGCACTAGTTTACCCCTTGCAAGCCTCTGGGAGGTGACTTAAAGGTAGGATTTTCCGGAATTGCCAGCACTTGGTAAGCTTTTGGACTCCAAGGAGACATCCATTAGTTATCTCTTGCGAGCTTGAGAAGAGAAGTCCAAGGTTAAAGATCACCTTGAATGGTTAAGGCTTAGTGAGAGGCTCGACCCGTTGCAAGTTGCATCAGTGAGAGAATTAAAGCTGAAATCTAATTAAAGGATGTATCTGTACAACACCGGTTAGAGAATTGACTATATGTTGATTCTCTAACACGAGGAAATGAACCAACTGACCGGAGCTATGTCTTTTGCATGAGGAACCTCCCTAGTGAACCTGACCCTCCAAGGAATGTTTTTTTCTTCCTAAGTAATTTCCATCACTTGCTTTGTAGTTAGTTTAAATCTAAATCTTTACCAATCAAAGTTTGTGTTTTATTTCTTAAGCTAACCTTGAAATGATACAATACCAATTCACTTTGAATTGGTATCATTGATAATTTGTTAAACCTTCCCAGTGAACGACCCTAGAGCCACTATGCTATAGTAGCTTTGTCTTTGCTACCCTAGTATATGGTGTAATAGGTTATAAATTTTGTTGATTACTCCCTCAATCAAGGAGCACCAGCTGGACACGAATCAGCTGAGACACCAATTGGGCATGAATCACCAGGCATATAGGACATGCCTCTCATCATGCTCAGTATCATAGTACTGCTATATTGGTCGAACGACATGGGTACCATATCTCTGCTGTCATCCTCTAGAGTAACAACCTGAACCTCATCAAAGGTGAAACCGGTCAAATGTAGGTCATCCTCACTATGGCTAATCTGTAGCACGGGCTTAGAAGAAGTAACAATGTCTCTGTCAGACTGTATTGTGAAAATGCGCCTCTCGTGTATGAACTTCACCTTCTGATGAAGGGAAGATGGTATAGCACTCGCCTCATGAATCTAAGGACGGCCCAAAAGTAGGTTAAAGGATGACTGAATCCTCAAAACCTGAAAGAGTATAAAATATCTGACCGACCCTATCATGACATGCGTAGTGAGAGTACCCATAACTGTCCTCTGAGTCCCGTCATATGCTCTGACGGTCTACGTAGATGACCCAAAATCGGATGGTGAAAATCCCAAAGCAATAGCAGTAACTAATGGACAAACGTTCAGGGCAGAGCCGTTGTCTAGCAGGACAGACGACACCCGACGACCTGAACAAGCAACGTCAATGAATAGGGGTCGAACATGGTCTGACCCCTCTGGTGGCAAGTCATCATCTGAAAATACAATGCAGGTAGCTCTATCAGCTATCAGGAAGTGAATAAGTCCCTCAGGGGTAGTAGTAGTGTCACCTTTGATCTGACTAAGTGCTCTGATCAATGCATCTCTATGAGTGCTGGATGAGGCCAATAGGCTCTAGATGGATATGCGGGCCTATGTGGTGCGTAGCTGGCGCAATATCTCATCATCCTCCCTCTGAACCTCCTCTCTAAAATCCGTACCAGCAAAAGGTCTATCAATAGGTGGGGACTGAGCTATCCTCCCACTCCTCGTAAAAATCTGTACATCTCTATGAATGGGCCCATACCCCTCCGAGAACAGAATGAAAGGTGTCAAGGGCGGAACATGCTGCAGGTATACTGGCGGGAATGAAGTCTGTCCAGGAATCTCATCTGGAATCAGTCTGAATAGCCTAGGGAACTGCTGGCCATGGATATATCCACTAAAGTCTGAATCTGTATATAAATTGATAGGTTGTGGAGCCTCTCTGTCCCAACCCATCATGAATATCTCGTATCCTGAAAACTCAATCAAATGTACACCCCCTGGGGGTGGAGGTATAACTCTGGTGTCATGAGCAGGTAGCGGGTCTGTAGTCACTGCAAGTCCTGAATAGCATGTCTCAGCATCGCATAACTGTCTGTATCATGGCCTGCTCTCTGATGGTAGGCACAGTGAAGATCTGTCCTGAATCCTAGTGGGGTAGGATGTGGTGGTGGTCTAGGTGGTAATGGAGCGATCAATCCCCCCTCAACTAATCTCTGAAAAGCTCGGCTCAAAGGCATCCCAAGTTATGTAAACTGCCTAGCCGACCTCAGTGGGGGTAGTGCTCTATACTGCTAATGGTATTGTACAGGTGACCTCTGAGGCGCCTGTGTAGCATATACTGTTTGCGGTGGCAAATGTAAATAAGCCTTGTTGAACTGAATGGAGCAACTGGTCTGTACTCATCCTGTTGTAATGTCTGGTAAGGAAAATTTGAAGACTATCTATGAGTTTGTGGCCAACATGAGAATCTGTGGCGCGATGTACTAATAGTGCCAATATCTGATGATCTGGGGCCTGCCCCTGGTTTCTTCCCCTTAGAGTCTGAAGGGGAATAGTCTGCCCATAAACCTCTAGATATGCCCTCCTTAATGCCATAGAGGGCCTAAACCAATGATCCAAAGTCTGTCTGTGGGAAGCCCATGAGATGCCTGGAAAACCGGGGCTGAAGACTGCGCATAATCATGCTAATATGATCGCGCTCTGAGGGTATATCTATAATTTGTGCTATCTTTTCCCTCCAACAGGAGATAAATGAAGTAACTGACTCGTCTGGCCTTTACCTGAGGGCCTCTAGCTCCCTCTAGGATACATCCACTACTGATTCATTCCCAATTGGTGTCTCAACTGATTCATGTCCTCTCAATGGTCCCTGACAGTGGTGCCATTTGATTCGTGTCCAGCTGGTGTTCCTTGATTGTGGTCCTCAGAAGGGAGTAATCAACAAAATATATAACCTATATCACCATGCATTAGGATAGCCTTAGCTAATATAGCATAGTGGCTCTAGGATCGTTCACTGGGAAGGGTTTTCAACTTACAACTGATACCAATTCAAAGTTGTATTGGTGCTTTTTCATTTCAAGGTTAGCTTAAGAAGAAAACATAAACTTTGGTTGAAAAAGGATTTGTTTTAAGCTAACTAAAAAGAAAGTAATGGAAATTACTTATGAAGGAAAGCATTCCTTGGAGTTTTAGGTTCACAGGGGAGGATCCTCATGCAAAAATAGAGCTCCGGTCACTCGAATCTTTTCCTCGCATTAGAGAATTAACATATAGTTAATTCTCTAGTCGGTGTTGTACAAATGTTTCCCTTTAATGGATTTCAGCACTAATTCCCTCTCACTGATGCAACTTGCAATGGCTCGTGCCTCTCACCTAGCATTTTCCATTTAAGGTGATCATTAACTTTGGACTTCCCTTCTCAAGCTCGCAAGAGATAACTAATGGATGTCTCCTTAGAGTCTAAAAGCTTACCAAGCTTTGGCAATTCTAGAAAATCCTACCTTTAAGTCACCTCCCAAAAGCTCGCAAGAGATAAACTAGTGCATCTCCATGGACGGAGATCACTTGCCTTACCAAGTGTTGGCTCAAGTGAATTGAAGGTGTTTTAAGTTAACTAAAAACATAGAAATCATTAATGGGTCACACTTTCTCTTCATTAATGGCTGAAACAACAAAACTACCAATTCTTACATTTGGGGCCTTACCTGACAACCTTAGCTCCAAGGAACTAAAAGCCTAACCACTCATTCTCTGAGGAAACATCCTCAAAGCTTGTTTGGCTAGTAAGAAAAAAATATAAATACAATACAATCAAATTGAGCAGGTAAAGCAGAGTAAAAGCTTTGTATTTTACTTCCTTCAAAAACTATACAAAGGATGTCTGTGAGAACAAGCTCCCCAACCTTCTCTGTAATGGAAATTACAAACATTATATATGAGGCTAAATACCCTTTGTTCTTGCTTAAAGACCAAGGAATCCTATGATAGGTGGATTATAAGGAGAGTTTGGGGATTTAGACATCAAATATCTGAAGCAAAAAATCTAAAAAATGTCGGTCGCAAATATCGGGAAGCTTCAGGAGAATTTCGCAGTCGTACAAGATGGCTGTGAAATTTCGCAGCATGAAGGACACCATTTCGCAGCCCGCGAAATTGGCCTTCAACTTGGTGTGACCAGCTTCCAATGGCTCTAACTCCTTCATTTCAACTCCGAATCATGTACCATTTGAAGCATTAGATTGCTGACTTCCCGAGCTTCGAAACGAAATATAGTATGCATAATTTGAGCTCCAGGAAGTGCTCCAAAAGTGGCTGACAGTGGCTGTCCTCTAGAATGCTTCATGGTAGATTTCTCTCTTTGCTTTCCCTCCTTGCATTTCTGATTTGCTTATGGCAAAAGACTATAAAGCTTCAAAGCTTTAGTTCTTCATGTTTCTGAGCTTCCCATTGCTTTGCCATGGATTCCAAAGAACTCTCCTCAATCTCGGATTGCTTGGGTGATCAAATTACTAACAAAATCACCAAAACTTACACAATTTGATTAGAAATGATTGCAAAGATCCTTAATATGTTAATTGGGTTAAAAGGTAATAACTACTACTCAAAAGTGTTTAATAGAGTTAATTACAAGCTATCTGATTACTACTCAAAAAGTGCTATTTTGTAGCTTGTAATTAACTCTTTTAAACACTCTTGAGTAGTAATTATTACCTTTTAACTCAATTGACATGTTAAGGACCCTTGCAATCGTTTCTAATTAAATTGTGTTAAGTTTTGGTGTTTTTGATAGCTTTTAGCTACACCAAAGCAATCCAAGAATGAGGGAGAGCTGTATATAGTTCATGGCAAAGCTTTTGGAAGCTCAAATTCATGAAGAACCAAGCTTTGGAGCTCCATAGCCCTTTGCCAAAGTCGTTCAAAGTATGCAAGGAAAGAACAACGGAGAGAGGAAAAACAGAGTGAAGAAAACAGAGGACAGCAGCTTCAGTCTTCTTTCGCAATTTTGGAGCACTTCCTGAAGTCCATTTTCTACATGCTATATACCATTTCAAAGCTCAGGAAGTCAAGAATCCAACGCTTGAAATAGTGTACGAATTGGAGCTGAAATGAGGAAGATATGGCCTTCGCAAGACAACTGCATCCAGCTGAAGGACAAATTCGCATCTTGCGAATTTGGAACTCCAACGTGCGAAAATGGATTCCAAGTTGCGAAATCAACTTGCGAGATTTTCGCAAGTCACCATGCAACGTGCGAAATCTACATGCGAACTGGGATATTTGTGCACCGACTCTTTTAGATCTTTTCTTAAGATATTTTTGTATAAATTTCCATTCTTCTCCTTGTAATCCACCAACCATAAGATTTCTTAGCTAGGAAGGTTGGAAAAACTTCTCTATATATATTCCCTTGCATCCATTGTAAAAGATATATAGATAGATATAGATATATAAATATATAGAATATACAGAGCCTTGCTCTGTTTTTCCTTCTCTTTCATTTTCATTTTCTTGCTAGCCAAACATTCTCAGAGATGTTTTCTCAGAGGATGAGTGGCTAGGCTTTTTGTTTCTCGGGTGAAGGAAGCTAGGTGAAAAGTCTAAATGCAAAAGTGGAAAACTCCCGTGCTTTAAATATAGGTATTTGGAGTTTATAAATGGCTTTTAAAATCTAAAGTTTTGCTTTAGATCCCTTAGAATCACTTTGAATGGCCAATACATGGTAAGCTTTTAGGTCTCTGTGGATACTTATTGCTAAATCCACATCAGATCATTAGTTATCATATACGAGCCATTGGAAAGTGGTTCAAGGTGAAGACCCATAGTGTCTAAAGCTATTAATGGAACTTGACTACCATTTCTATTGATTTTTTATGGATTAAATCTTCATTGTTAAACCTATACCAGTTCGGGAAATAACTATATGTTAAATCCCCAATGCGAGGAGAAAAATACGGAATTTCCCACTTTACAGTTAGCACCTGATCATAGTAACCTGAAATCCTAAGAAACACCTTTCTTTCTAATTTCTTTCTAGTTAATTTTAGTTACTTTATGTTAGGTTAGCTTAATACCATCCGTTTTCATTCAAACTTATGTCTTCTTTTAAAGCTAATAAAGAAAAGAAAAAGCACCAATTCAGTTTTTGAACTAATATCAATTGCGAAGTGAAAACCCATCCCAGTGAACTATCCTAGAGCCACTACGCTATAGTAGCTTTGTCTTTGCTACCCTAGTACATGGTGTAATAGGTTATAAATTTTGTTGAATACTCCCTCAATCAAGGAGCACCAGCTGGACATGAATCAACTGAGACACCAATTAGGCACGAATCACTATCAAATAGCACTTTTTGAGTATTAATCAACTATAGTATTAAATGAATACTGTCTAATAAACTCCTGTCCCAAATCTGCCCATGTCCTATGCCTCGAAGGGTCCAAAGAGGCAAACCAACGCTGAGCGGCGCCACTGATTCGACTTATGGTAGCTTAGCTTTAAAGGCGTATCAACAAAATTTATACCTTGAATACTATTACTAAAGTA
>JAJJMF010000678.1:595523-640720 GCA_022058775.1 Vitis hybrid cultivar
GATTTTTATTTGAAAAAAATTGATTTTTATTGATTAAGAAAATGACTTGGAGTCGCCACTTATTTTTGTTTTATTTTTAAAAGGGTAAACAAAATAAGAAAGAAAAACCCTAAGTGTGACTCCTTATTTGGAAAAAGTGATCTACGAAAAACCGGATCGGGTTCGGGGGTCAGGTTACATATCGGGAAGGTACGGTAAAGACCGTAGCACCCCTCTAAGTCCCTAAAGTCGGGTCTCTACTAATAGAATGAAGCTGACGTGGCAATCAATAGGAAAATCAATGGATACTCACATCAATCATGCATATATGAGAATCAGAATACATATAGAGAATGATAAGAATGAATGAATGCGTACCTGGGCAGCGAACAGCAACGCGCTATCATAGAATGGGGTTAGTGAATAATTAAGGAATAATAGCATGCATGTCAGAGAGCAGGATAAATCAATCATGTATGATAACCATGTCAATCAATCAGATCAATCAATCGGTCATAAAATCTCATATGTTGGGCCCCCACCAAAGCCCTGATTCATTTTTGCATAAATCAATTCCGTAAACTCTATCACTTAGAATTATGGAATTTGATTTTAGCTTATTTTAAAACATTTTAAAAGATCATGAAGGATTTGAAAATTGCTTGTCGAATAGAAAGTGGAAGCAAATTTTATTAAAAAGAGATTTTGAGTGATCCTAAAAATTTTAAAAGATGAAACATTGGGACTATTGGAAAACCAGAATTTTTTAAAAAAGTAATTTACAAGATGGAATCTGGAAGAATTGTTTTCAAAATCGAAAGACAAGGAAATAGGAGGTGACACGTGACCTGAAGGTGATTAGGTATACTATACAAGAGCGGGTCCCAGGGAAGAATGAGTTAATCATGAAAAGCTTAGGATGGGATTCTGGATCCTAGATACTGCAAGGCAGCTGCGTATAGAATAATGAAGCATGTGGCACCTTGGTGGAGAAGTCATGATGGTTACATGGTTCCATGAGGATTTTACAGTGACGTGGACAATGGCAACTATCATGGGGTTCTTTGACTTCATCACTGCCAGTAGCGACTGAAATAACATATTTCCGCTCACCATCTGCGTTCTGTGGTGGATGACATCAAGAGGGCAAGCAACCGGCTGGCCAACGATTCCAACCAGCATACTCAAGCTATTTCTTTCCAACTAACATCCGAGAGACTTCAGTTGCCATGCTGTCTCCCTTCCCGAAACCACTTCGTTACCATGCACCCAAAATATAGAAGAAGCAACACAGGCCCAATGCAACAAAGATGGAAGTAGCCCAATACATTTACCTTTCCTTCTACACTGAAACTCATTTCTCTGACTACGTCTTCACTACCTTGCTGAGCTCCCAAACTTTGGCTTTCAGTTTGCATGGAAGATGCTGGAAATGAGTCGGAGAGAGTGTCTAAGACGTGATGGACCGATTCTGTGAGTGTGGAGAATAAGAACCAGTTGGCTTGAAAAGAGTAGGAGGGTGCATGCATGGGATTGGTGGTAGTGAAGAAAAGTAGTTGCATGCTCCTGGGTAAGCATAGGAATCGAGTCGGTGGGGGACAGATAGTGGATATTGAAGGATGATAAAGGAGTGAGAAATGGATATTATGGAATGGGATGTACGGGTGGATGGGTATGGATGAAATGGAATGTGGACGTATACAAGTGGTGGGTACTGGAGATGTGGTGATGGAGGGTTAAAGCAAACGGGTGTGAAATATAGACCTGCCGGTGGGGAAGGAGAAAGGTGGCCAAGAGAGCAAGTGTAGGGTATGATTAGGGAGAGGCTTGAGGGTCAAAGAAGAATGATGGTTGATCAGATGAGGATTTAAAGTTGAATGAAAAAAAAAGGGATGCATGACCATGGAGGTAAATATGATGCATGAGAGTGGGCATGGAGGGTATTGAACATATTCGTGGGTGCGGATGACTGGCAAGGCGGTGAGAGGAAAGTAGCCATGCAGGTGGCAGTTATGTATGTGGGCCCATGATTGAGAAAGAAAATGCATCATTGTATTTCATGCCTTCTATCCACGTTCCACTCTCTTCCATACGATTCTGAGAAAACACACCCCACAGAGCATCATTTCCAGCAAAAGATCATCGACTTTCTCTTGCTTTTCTAGAAACCAAACTATGCTTCTCTCTAACCACATGACTTTCTCTCCAAGTTAGGAAATCTTCTTCAGAAAACCCGTCTGCTACCTGGCTTGCCCCCGGAACTTTTCAAACTTTAATGACATAGTTGATAGCTGCTTCTTGGATTCCTCAGCATTTTGTTGAGCACTTCCTCATCATCCCGGTCATCAGGCTTATTTGCATCAGGATCTGGCATCTCATTCGGGAGAATATCCAAAACAGAGTACATACTACCAGTCTATTTCTCAACATTGTCAATGAGGCTGCTGTAGGATTCCAATGATGACTGTCGCTTAAAGATCGATCCCAAAAATGAGTCAAAATCTTCAACTGGTCTTTCTTGTACACTGTGATGCACAGTTCTTCACACGCGCCAGCAGCAGAGGAACAAAAATGGCAGAAAAGGATCCAAAACCAAAAACGAGGGAAGGATAAAAGAGGAATGAAGCAAAAAAACATGAGTGTATCAAGCCTCATTTCAGGTGATATCCATGGGCTGATACAGGTGAGGAGATCTCAAGCCAAAGTCACAAAATACGTGAAGAACAGAGTTCTATTAACTCCAAGCCAAACCACAAGAACAGCAAGGTCAACAACAATAGAGTATAAAAACGATCCGAAAATTAACAAAATTCAGTATACATGATCCAACACAAATTGATGAGCAATGCAGAGCAGACCAAAATGAGAAAAGGATGAGAAGAATATGAATCAAAATAAGCAAGAAACTCACCTCCAACTCACCTGCAGACACTCCTTTCTCTGTTCTCTCCTTCTCTAAGCTTGAAGAATCTCTCCAAAGCTCCCCCTCCTGTAACCAGCCTAGAGACCCTCCCTCCTCCTAAAAAACAACTCCTGCCCCTCCAACCTCAAAAAAACTCTCTCTCACCCCAAAATATCTCTAACCGCCCTGCAACCAAAAACGCTCCTCTCTGCAGCTGGCCTGCTGCCCCTCCCTTCAAAACAGCTGGCAACCTTCCCATAACAGAAAACCTTTCTCCCTTCTAGAAGATTCTTTCCCTTTACAGGTGTCTTCCCCGGATTAGTCCATCAATTCCACTATTTTGATCCCATACTGACTAATCCGGGAGTGACACGTGGCCAGAATGAGCTGCATGAAATAGAACCCAAATAGGGGTCTACAGTTGGATTCTTGACTTCCTGAGCTTTGAAATGGTATATAGCATGTAGAAAATGGACTTCGGAAAGTGCTCCAAAAGTGCCAAAGAAGACTGCAGCTGCTGTCCTCTGTTTTCCTCTTTGCTTCTTTTTGCTTCTCTTTGCTTCTCTTTGCTTTTCTCCTTTTGTTGGCTTGCTTTGGTGTAGCTAAAAGCTTGCTTTAACTTGTCCAAATAGCTCCTCCATCATTTGGCATGCTTGAATTGATTCATAAGCTGATATAAACATGTAAACTTGCCACAAAATGGTTAAAACCAATTACTAAGGACCTTAATGAATTAATTGGGTTAAATGAATATGATTACTACTCAAAGGTGCTTAAAACCATTATAATTAGGTCTACAAAATAGCACTTTTTGGTAGTAATCAGCCACTCAGCGACATAGGGAATAGCATAATCATTTGTGCCTCATTCAGTCTATGACCATGCATAATTGCGCTATATAACTGCAAATGAATACGGGGGCACCCTATCCCTGTGTACCTCTCAATGTCCGGCATGTGGAACTCAACTGGCAAAGTTGCCACTAGAAGGTCATCATATCCGTCCCAACCTATAACTCCATCAGAAACATGTAGGGACCTGATCCTCTACTAAATCCTATCAATACGGGCCGAGTGTCATCAATAATCGGTGCAGGGGCCACAACAGAATGTGGCGTGGTCTAAGTCTGACCATGAAGTACAAAAGCTTTAGCCCGTGGGGTTGACTGAACATGTGGTGGTGGTGGTGGTGGAACTGTATAGTCCCGCTGTACAGTGGGTCCAAATGGTGGTGGCGGAGGTGGAGGTGCAGTGGAATCATGCGGGGTGTTCCCCGGAACCTGTGCTGGTGGGGCCTGGTGCCCGTCTATCCTCTGACCCAGTCCTAAGATAGTATCCCGAAGCGATGTCATGGTATCGGTAATCTTAGCCAACTGGTCAATAGTAGCATACTGGGGGTCCATATCTCGATAATCTGATATCCGCTCTAACTGACTATGTGGATTTGATCCTCTAACCAATCTACCCCTAATCCGGATCCAAGCTCGAGAACCTAGGTCGGTCTCAGTCAACAATCCTACAAAAGAAAAGGGGTACGTCAGTCCCCATGACTATTAATCCTGAAATCAATCCAGTAATGCAATCTCACAACGAGATTCTCTAAAGGAATGTGATGTCAATAGCTAATCCAATGTATGGCTCCATAGGCAGGAGCGGGAATCTGACATGGTGGTATCCTAGGGGTAAAGTGGCTCAAGGGCCAATGACTGAAGAAGGCAAGTCCTAAAAGACTAGATGACCTTACCCGCAGCAACCTAAGATCCTAACCAACAAACCAAAGTGACACACTGGCCACGCATGTATCCATGAAATCCAGCTTAGGGCTATACATGTCTTCATTGCTCGAATATCCATCATGTCCATAGTGTTCCCAAA
Organism: Vitis hybrid cultivar; assembly: GCA_022058775.1. Taxonomy (NCBI): domain Eukaryota; kingdom Viridiplantae; phylum Streptophyta; class Magnoliopsida; order Vitales; family Vitaceae; genus Vitis; species Vitis hybrid cultivar. The sequence continues at coordinate 600,279 of JAJJMF010000678.1, forward strand.
CATTGATATGGCCCTTATGCTAAACCTTACTCCAAACCTCTAGCTTGGTCGAAGGTAATCAATTGGGAATGACTCCCAAGCAACTCAAGCAACCAATGTGAAATAGTCGACCAAGACTAGTGGCTCGAAAATAAGGGGATACACACCCGTCCCACAAACACAAGCAATCAAGCAGCCATGCACGAGAAAGGGTAGTCATGCAACAACCAGTCATGCACACATAGCAATCCTTGATTCGTGCCCAATTGGTGTCTCAGCTGATTCATGTCCAGCTGGTGCTCCTTGGATGAGGGAGTAATCAACAAAATTTATAACCTATAACACCATATACTAGGGTAGCAAAGAAAAAGCTACTATAGTATAGTGGCTCTAGGATCGTTCGCTGGGAAGGGTTTCCAAATTATCAATGATATCAATTCAAAGTGAATTGGTAGTGTTTCATTTCAAGGTTAGCTCAAGAAATAAAATACAAACTTTGATTGGTAAAGATTTAGACTTAAACTAACTAACACAACAAGTAATGGGAATACCTTAGGAAGAAAAACATCCCTTGGAGAGTTAGGTTCACTGGGGTGGTTCCTCACGCAAAAGACATAGCTCCGGTCAGATGGTTCATTTCCTCGCGTTAGAGATTCAACATATAGTCAAGTCTCTAACCGGTGTTGTACAGATACATCCTTTAATTAGATTTCAACTTTAATTCTCTCACTGATGCAACTTGCAATGGTTCAAGCCTCTCACTAAGCCTTAATCATTCAAGGTGATCCTTAACCTTGGACTTCCCTTCTCAAGCTCGCAAGAGATAACTAATGGATGTCTCCTTAGAGTCCAAAATCTTACCAAGTGTTGGCAATTCAAAAAAATCCTACCTTAAAGTCACCTCCCAGAGGCTCGCAAGGGGTAAACTAGTGCATTTCCATGGTTGGAAATCACTTGCCTTACCAAGTGTTGGCCCAGGTGACTCTAAGGTGTTTTAAGTTAACTAAAAACATAGAAATCACTAAAGGATTTCACTTCCTCTTCATTATTGTCTGAAACCACAAAGCTTTGCATTCTTTCACTTGGAACCTTCCCCGGCAACCTTAGCTCCAAGGAATTAGAGGTTTAGTTACTCACTCTCTGGGGAAAACTCCTCAGAGAGTTCATAACTTAGTAAGAAAATAAAAATACAAAGTGAGAAGGTAAGGCAATACAAAGAACTCAACTTTACTTGCTTACCCAAAACTTTTACAAAAGGATCTCCTCTTGAGAACAGGCTCCCGAGAGGTATTTATATGAACATAATATAAAACTAATTATTACATGGATATTTTCTCTTTTTACTAACTTAAAAGCTAAGGAATCTTGTAATTGGTGGCTTACAAGGAGTATTTTGGGATTTAGACAACAAAAATCTGATGCAAAATATCTCCCAATGTCGGTAGCAAATATCGGGATGCTCCAGGAACCATTTCGCAAGAGAAAATGGTGTTTGCGAGATTTCGCAGACACTCAAGAAGGGCTGTGAAATCACTTCGCAACAAAAGGCTATATCCGCAGGGCTGCGAAGTTGGCTTCCATCTTGAGGTTCCCAGCTTCCCTCTCGTTGCATATGTCGGGTAACTTCAGGAGGAAATACACCACACTGTTCAAAAAGGATGCGGAATCACTTCGCAACAAAAGGGTGATTTCGCAACACTTTGCAAAATGCTTCCTTCAGTTTGGAGTGATTGGCTTGCAATGGCTGCAACTTCTTCGTTTCAACTCCGAATTGCGCACCATTTGAAGCATTGGATTGTTAACTTCCTGAGCTTTGAAATGGTATATAACATGCATCAATTGGACTCCAGAAAGTGCTCCAAAAGTGGCTGCTACGACTATCATCAAGAATATGCTTCATGGCAGATTCTCTTTACTTTTTCTCCTTGCATTCCGGATTCACTCTTGGTAAATGACTTCCAAGCTTTGTCCTAGATTCCACATAACTCTCCTCAATCTTGAATTGCTTTGGTGATCAAATTACTAACAAAAACACCAAAACTTACACAAAGTGATTAAAATTGCTTTCAAGGGTCCTTAACATGCCAATTGAGTTAAAAGGCCAAAACTACTACTCAAAAGTGTTTAAAAGGATTAATTATAAGCTATCAACTGGCACTTTTTGAGTAGTAATCAATCCTACCACAAAATCTACACACAGTTTAATCATCTATGCCAACAAGAATCATATAGACAAGAACCAACAATAGTGAGTAACCATGCTAGAATCCAACAAGTGAACACACAAGCAATCATCACATCACAAGTGCAAACTAGATACCAATCAAGTAAGTGATCATCAGTCATCTAAATAGCCCAAGAGTCTACTGATCAATGAAACATGTGCTCCCATATACCCAACTCAAATTCAAGCTTGATCCTCTTATGAAACCAGAGATTATGGGTTCGATCCCCGGCAGAGTCACCAATTTGTGGACCCTCACCCGATCCACTCGGATGGCTCAAATCGCTATCTCTTTTTTTAAAGAGTAGTGTGGAATGGAATGGAAAAGTGGTTTTCGAGTTTTGAAAAATTCGTCCCCGATGAGGAACGGTTTTGTTTGGAGTCGCCACGTACTTCTTATTTTTATTTTTTAAAGGGGAAAAATTAAGTAAGAACAAAAACCCCTGATGACTCCAGTATGGAAAAAGTGGTCTACGAAACTTGAATCTGGGTCCGGGGATCAGGTTACCCATTAGGAAGGTACCTCATGTGAGGTAGCACCTCTCTAGGCCCAGAACTTGGTCTCTACTATTGAATTGGGCATGTGGGAGTATATGGGTCAAGGATCGAATAGCCTCTTAGGCTAATCATAGACAACATGAATCACACAAACCTACTCTATATCTAGCATGCATAGGCACTCAATAAATAAATAAAAAATGGCGTACCTGAGGTCCCTAGCCATGCGCTGCAGAAAAGATCAGTCAATAAGCATTAATGCACAACAAGCATCGCAATCCAAATGCCATATGGGCATACTAACACAAAAGCCAACAATCAAACACATACCTATGGTCCCTAGCCAAGCGATGCATAAATGATTAGCCAATAGGAATAAATACTCAACAAGCATGCATGGCAATCACATGTCAAAACATCAATCACTAGATACCAAGGCCCACAAATGAGCTCAAACCATGCGTCAAAGTATGTACCTTGGGTCCCTAGCCAAACACTGCAATGAGGGGTTAGTCAGCATTTTTTAAACAAACATCAAAATGTGCCCAAGCCAAACATTCATAATAAACCCCACCCCTCCCCCCCTCCCTCCCCCCGACCTTCCTAGCTAATAGTACCCTTAACTCATAGGTGGGCCCACATTAATTCAAACCAAATCTGGTTTCAGACCCTAAAGGTGGCCTACAAGTGCCTTGGAACCTAAGTGCCCAAACCATAACAAAAATGGGGGTCAAAACATGCTGAAACTAGAACTAAATAGCATAACCGGTTCCCAACTGGCTCAACCAGTTGAGGAAAAATCTGAAACTTTACCATAATATTCCTTAGAGAATAAGGAATCCAAAAAAACAAACGGCACTCAATTCTGAGCAGGGATGAGGGAGAACCGACCGAAACAATACAAAGCGTTTATAAAATAGGACTACCACCAAGCCACTTGTTGAACCGGTTCCCAACTGGTCCATCCGATTGAGAAAAAATTTAAAAATTTACTAGAATATTCCTCAGAGAATAAGGAATCCAAAAAAACAAACGGAACTCAATTCCGAGCCCGGATGAGGGAGAACCAGCCAAAACAATGCGATGTGTTCCATAAAAGGCCAAACCCGAGCCACCCAAAATGCATTGTTTTCTTTAAAATTCGCCACTTAAGACAATGCTTTAGTAGATGCAATTTTTCCATAAGCCTTTAGCATGCATGCCTAAAATGGCAAGGCCACAAATGAAAGGGCCTACATACCAAACAAATTAACCGTATTTCCTACAATCAAAGGAAATGAACACCATGTCCCTTTCCTTGCCAAATCTAGGACCAACGAGGCCCCAATGGCTGAATGATGAGCACAGTGGCTTAGCCTTTGAAACCCAATCAATGATCAGGTAGCCAAGAAAACCACACACAAGTAACAGTAGAAGAAAATAATAGCAGAAATAAAAGAAATAAAAAAAATAAAGGAAAAAACAGAGGATCTCCAATAGCAACCAAATCACACAAGAGATCAGTTTAATTCTAAAACCTAGAACATTACCCACAAATGGGCACCAAAACCCCAAAGGTCCTTTAGATGCAATGACAAGGGGAACCACGAATGCCTTATGAAGGAAGCAAAACAAACCTAAATGGAGGGCTAAGGAACCCTCATTTCAAACCTGAATCCGAGCACCAGAGACCTTTGCTTACTTAAAGCAAATCAAAATTGGTTGCTAATGAGAGAAATACTTGCTTTGTTCACAAAACAAATCACACCATACATGGGAGCTTAGGCATGCAATAACGAAAATGCAAGGATCCTAGCCTTATCTTTCATATACCTCCAATGACCATTTCGAATGCTAAAAAAATAACAGACTCACTCTCAATTGAATCAGACATGCATAGTCTCAGACAACTTACAAACTTGACCTAAAGACTAATCAGCAAAGGCCCTCATTTTCTTGTCTAAATAGATTATTGCAATAAACCTCAGAAAGAATGAGAATATAAAATAGCAGAAAGAGGGATAAAAGAGTTACCTATGCATGCGTTGAAGATGCCGAGGTAGAAATGAAGTCACTGGGATAGCAAACATCCAAGTTCCACTTCCAAAAATCAAGGCCTTCCCCTTCAACAGCACGAACAAGAAACTACTCCCTCTACAACCAGAAAATCTCTCAAAACCTCCGTCTCCTTCACTCTTTCCTCTGTTTTTTTTTTCTCTCTTCTTTCTTTTCCTTTCTCTTCCAACACACAGAACTTTCTCAGGTCCAGAACTCTTCCCCCACTCTCTCTCTCTCTTTTTTAAGCTCTCACCCTCTTCTCCTTTGGCTTTCACCGTTTTGACAGAGTTTCCTCCTAGAATCCAGAGAGAAGTCCCCCTCTTCTTCCCCTCTTTTGGCTTTTATATCAGACCCCTTTGTTCCTCCAGCTTCCATTCATTTTTCCATGCATTCAGCTCTAGAAAACAACCCTTCAACCTCAAAACCACACTCCCCAATAACTCTCATCACCAATTCTCCATGCAAGCTGACTCCTTTAAGTTTTTAGCTTGCTTCACCACCAAGGATCCATATGGATTCATGGCGGGCTGCAAGGAACCCAAACCAAGGCCCAAAATGGACCCATAATATAGCCCAAGACCAATCTAGAGCTTATGGGCCCAAGCCATGTAGGAATTGGGCTTCAAAATTATCAAAACCAGTGCTCCATAAAAGCTAGCTCGATGAACAGGTTGAACTAGATGCCAACCAGTTGAGAAAAATTATGAAATTTTTATAGAAGGTTCCCTAAAGAATAAGGAGTCCATGAAAAAAATGGTGCATGATTCCAAGGTCGGATGAGGTTTGTGGCCAAAACAAGCCCGAGTGCTTCGAATTCAGACTTGCTCCCATGCATTCTACCTAAACTAAAACTTTGGGGACCGGTCGAGCTGGTTGAGAAAAATTATGAAATTTTGATAAAATTTTACTTGAAGAATAAGGAGTCCATAAAAAAAACGGTGCATGATTCCAAGTTCGGATGAGGGAGATATGGCCAAAATAGGCCCAAGTGCTCCGAATTTGGACTTGCTCCCATGCATTCTGCCTAAACTGAAACTTTGGGTACCGGTCCAGCTGGTTGAGAAAAATTATGAAATTTTGACAGAACTTTCCCTGAAGAATAAGGAGTCCATGAAAAAAATGGTGCATGATTCCAAAGTCGGATGAGGGAGATATGCCCAAAACAAGCCTAAGTGCTCTAAATTCGGACTTGCTCCCATGCATTCTGCCTAAGCTAAAACTTTGGGGACCAGTCGAGCCGGTTGAGAAAAATTATGAAATTTTGAAAGAATTTTTCCTAAAGAATAAGGAGTCCATGAAAAAAAACAGTGTGTGATTCCAAGGTCGGATGAGGGAGATATGGCCAAAACAGGCCCAAGTGCTTCAAGCTCAGACACACTCCGATAAACTCCAACTGAGCTAAAACTTCGGGATGACTCCACTTCCTTCCTATGGCATGATGCCAACAACTAGGAAAATGACCAAGATGGCACTCCAAAATTAACCATACTCGTACCACAATGAACCACATACGAACCTAAACAAGGCTAAAAAAAAAAAATCGATTAAGCCCAAAAGGAGGCTCTAGTGGTGCCATATGTAAACATGGGTCCATGTGACACTCATAGGATATATGCAAGTGTCAAGGGACAAAATTGAGGGTCTACAAGCGTATGTCATCCTAAAACTTGAGGTGTTCATAGAATCTGGAGCACTAAGATTTTCAGGGCATCTAGAGCTCAAAGCTCATGACCTAGAGTAGCTCATCCAATCCACACCCCTAAGTGATTGATAGCATCTAGAGCTCTAAGCTTACGACCCAGATTCATTCATGTTAGGCATAACTCTGAGTTGTTCATTATATCCAGATCCCTAAGATTGCGACTCGGTGTCATTCATGTCATCCAAAGCCTTGAGTTGTTCATAAGATTTAGAGGCTTCAGCTCACAACCTGGACTCTTTCCATGTCAACCACAACCCCGAATTGTTCATAGTATCTAGAGCACTAAGCTCATAACCTGGTGTCATTTCTGTTATCCACAAACTTGAGCGGTTTATAACATTTAGAGGCTTGAGCTTATGTCACAGAATCGTTCATGTCATCCACAACCCTTATATGTTCATCTCATCTAGAGCCCTAAGCTCATGACCCAGAGACTTTCACATCATCGACAAGCATGACTTGTTCATAGCATCTAAGGTCTTGAGCTTATAACCTGAAGCCATTTATGTCAACCACAACCCAAAGTTGTTCATAACATCTAGCGCCGTGAGCTCACAACTTAGAGGAGCTCATGTCATCTACAACCTTGAGCTATTCATAGCATCTAAAGCCTTGAACTCATGACTTAGAGTAGCTCATGTCATCCATAGCCTTGAGTTGTTCATAGCATTAAGATCTCTGACCTCAAGACCTAAAGTTGTTCATGTCAACCACAACCTAGAGCTATTCATAGCATCTAGTGCTTTAAGCTCACAAACCAGAGTAGCTCATACCATTCATAGCCTTGAGTTACTAATAGCATCCAAATCCCTGAGCTCACCTCTTGGTGTCTTTCATATGAACCCCAACTCGAAGCTATTCATAGCATCAAGAGCCTTGAGCTCATGACTCAAAGTTGATTCGTGCCCACTTGGTGTATCAGCTGATTCATGTCCAGCTGGTGCTCCTTGATTGAGGAAGTAATCAACAAAATTTATAACCTATTACACCATGAACTAGGGTAGCAAAGACAAAGCTACTATAGCATAGTGGCTCTAGGATCGTTCACTGGGATGGGTTTTCACTTCACAAATGATATTAATTCAAAGTTGAATTGGTGCCTTTTCATTTCAAGGTTAGCTTTAAAAGAACCCATAAACTTGAGTTGGAAAAGGTTTGGTTTTAAACTAACCACAAATAGTAACTGATTTTACTTACAAAGAAAAGTGTTTCTTGGAGTTTCAGATCACTAGGCACAAATTCCTCATACAAAAAGGGAGTTTCGGTCACTTGTTTCTTTTCCTTGCATTAGAGAATTAACATATAGTTAATTCTCTAACCGATGTTGTACAAATGCTTCCCATTAATGGGTTCAAACACTAATTCCCTCTCACTGATGCACCTTGCAATGGCTCATACCTCTCACCTAGCACTTGCCATTCAAGGAGATCTTTAACCTTGGATTACCCGTCAAAAGCTCGCAATAGATAACTAATGGATGTCTCCTTGGAGTCCAAAAGCTTACCAAGTGTTGGCTATTCTAGAAAATCCTACCTTCAAACCACCTCCCAAAAGCTCGCAAGAGATAAACTAGTGCATCTCCATGGACGGAGATCACTTGCCTTACCAATTGTTGGCTCAGGTGAATTGAAGACGTTTTAAGTTAACTAAAAAGATAAAAACCATTAACGGGTCACACTTTCTCTTCATTAAAAACTAAAACAACAAAACTTCCAATTTATGCATTCGGAAACTTACCCCGTTACCTTAGCTCCAAGAGATGAAAAGCCTAGCCTCTCATCCTCTGAAGGAAAATCCTCAGAGAATGTTTGGCTAGCAAGAAAATGAAAATGAAAGAGAAGGAAAAACAGAGCAAGGCTCTATATATTCTATATATTTATATATCTATATATTCCGTTGGATTACATGATTCTCCGAGAACAAGCTCCCGAGAGCTATATATAAAGAAAATTACAAAACAAAATATCTGAGGTTATTCACCCCTTTTCCAAACTTAATAACTAAGGAATCCTATAATTGGTGGGTTACAAGGAGAAGAATGGAAATTTATACAAAAATATCTGAAGAAAAATATCCAAAAGTGTTGGTCGCAAATATTGGGAAGCTTCAGGAGAATTTCGCAGGCGCATAAAATGGCTGTGAAATTTCGCAGACAAACAAGATGGCTGCGAAATTGGCCTTCAGCTTGGAGTGATCTGCTTCCAATGGCTCTAACTTCTTCATTTCAACTCCAATTCGTGAACCGTTTAAAGCGTTGGATTGTTGACTTCCTGGTCTTCGAAACGACATATAGCATGTATAAATTGGACTTTATAAATTGCTCCAAAAGTGGCTGACATTACTATCATCAAAAATACTTCATGGCAGATTTCTCTTTGCTTCCCCTCCTTGCATTCCGGATTTGCTTATGGAAAAGGACTTCAAAGCTTCGGTTCTTCATGTTTTTGAGCTTTCCATTGCTTTGCCATGGATTCCAAATAACTCTCCTCAATCTCATATTGCTTTGGTGATCAAAAAGCTATCAAAACACCAAAACTTAACACAATTTGATTAGAATTGATTGCAAGGGTCCTTAACATGCCAATTGGGTTAAAAGGTAATAACTACTACTCAAAAGTGTTTAAAAGAGTTAATTACAAGCTACAAAATAGTACTTTTTGAGTAGTAATCAAAAGTCATTCATGTGAACCATAGCCTAGAACTGTTTATAACATCTAAAACCTTAAGCTCACAACTAAAAGTCATTCATGTCATCTATAACCTTAAGCTATTCAAAGCATCTAGAACCTTGATCTCACGACTTAAAGACTTTCATGTCATCGACAACCTTGAGTTGTTCATAGAATCTATTGCCTTCAGCTCACAACCCGGAGTCGTTGATGTTAACTAGAACTCAGAGCTATTCATATCATATAGAGCCTTGAGCTCATGACCCAGAGGAGCTCATGTAATCCACAACCCTGAGTTGTTCATAGCATTTAGAGTCATGAGCTCACGTCCTAATGTAGCTGATGTCATCCACAACCCTGAGCCATTCATAGCATCAAGAGCCCTAAGCTCACGACCCGTTGTGGACCCACATTTTTCACACGCCCCCCCACTCGATCGGGGAGACTCGCTTTTTATTTATTTGTGAAAAATTAATTTTTGGAAAAAAAAGTTGGAGTCGTCACTTATTTTATTTTTATTTTAAAGGGAAAATAAAACAAGAAATAAAAACCCTAAAAAATGACTCCATAATTTTTGGAAAAAGGCATGTCTTTGAAAAACCCGATTCTAGATCCGGGGATCAGGTTACCTATTGGGAAGGTACCTTTAAAAGGTAGCACCCCTCTAAGCCCTATAAAGGTCTCTACTAACTAAGTTAAGGCGAATGTGGCAATTAATCGGCTAATTATGGATACCTGATTCGACTCATGGTAGCTTAGCTTTAAAGGCGTATCAACAAAATTTATACCTTAAATACTATTACTAAAGTAGCCAAGCTACTATAGCATAGTGGTTCTAGGATCGTTCACTGGGAAGGGTTTTCGCAAACACAAGTGATATTCAAATTAGGAAAATGGGTGATTTTCTTATGGATGTTAGCTTTAAAAGAAGATGTAAATGTTTTAGAAAGATTTAAACTAATTTAAGCTAACATTAAAGACTAAAATGAAAGGATGTAAAAACAAGTTTCTCAAAGATAGGATAGCTATGCTCAGGCTCTTATGCAAATTGGAAATCTCAGGATAGGCTCCTCGTGTTGGGGTTGCAACTATGGTGATGCTTGCTTCCCGAACCGGTATGGATTTAGCAAATCAAGTTTTAATCCTTTAAAATGACAAAACAGATGGTAGTGAATTTCATCAATGGTTATTCACCTTAGACTTCCTTTGAATGGCTCGTAAGAGATAACTAATGGTCTAAAGCCAAAAGCTTACCAAATATTGGCAACTCAAAGTCATTCCAGGTGATAAACTCACCTTTCAATGGCCATTGAAATTGGTTCTAATGGATTAATGCAAAACTTGGAATTGAAAACCTCACCTTCCAATAGCTCGTAGGAGATAACTAATGGAGATAACTAATGGAGATAACCTCACTTTGACAAAGGGCTATGGAGCTCCAAAGCTTGGTTCTTCATGAATTTGAGCTTCCAAAAGCTTTGCCATAACTTGTCCAAGTAGCTCCTCCATCATTTGGCATGCTTGAATTGATTCATAAGCTGATAAAAACATGTAAACTTGCCACAAAATGGTTAAAACCAATTACTAAGGACCTTAATGAATTAATTGGGTTAAATGAATATGATTACTACTCAAAGGTGCTTAAAACCATTATAATTAGGTCTACAAAATAGCACTTTTTGGTAGTAATCAATACCTAAGTAGGCTAGGTGGTTCCAAAAAAATAGCATGCCAAACAAGATCAAATTACAATAAAGGAAGGTTAGGATACGTACCCGGACCACTTCTCAAGCACTATCATAAAACATCAGAGTTAGTATAGAAGTATAGCACACAACATGTATTTAATCATAGCGAATCTAGCATACATCTAAGCACCTAAGGATTATCAAACATATGCATATTTCACAGTGACATGATTGTTTACCAAATTTAGAAAGTAGGTGATAGGGGACGTACCTGGATAACATAGATAACTTACAATGCGCTTCCATAAGACATGAGGGGTTAGATAATAAATAATAAAATATAGAAATCCTAGCATGCTCGTTATCTAATTAGCTTAGCAAAAATTATCGGAGTATACTAATTCAACAATTATCACATAAATATTGTATATAATTCCAAAAAAAATAGATATGATTGTAACAACCAATAAAGGTGGTAGCAAAAATAAGTTTTGAAAAGATTTTGTTTATGTGGGGGTTTCACCAATTCCCCAATTGATATACACGAACCTAGCTTAGGATCATCCCATTTGTTTGGGACCACAAGCTTGGATTCATGTCTTACTTAAAACTGTAATTTCATTTTTAATTTGAGAAAAATGTAAACCGATCAAAACATGGTTGCACATTATTTAAGAAAATGAGATTTTGATTCTAAGAGCTCTAAATGAATTTTTTAAAATGGATTTTTTAAGGGATCTTTTGAGAATAGTGTTATGTTTTTAGAAATAAAAGAAATTAGTTCGCAAACAATAAAACGTATGAATCAAAATACCAAGCAAAACAAAAGAGAACAAAATCATAAAATAAGATTTTTTTTTTTTTTTTTGACAACCGAGAAAATTGAAGTGGTGGGAATGGGGGCCAATCTTCACTATTTTCCGATAGCCTCCGAAATTTGAATTTGACAAAGGATAACCAAAGTGATAAACCGAAACCTTAGATCTTACAAGCACTGAAACTTTAACAACATTTAATCTTAAGATAAACTTAATCAAGCACTAAATATTATGTGACCTTTAAAATAGTACAAACGATACGTATCAACTAATATTGACGATTTGGAGTTATAAATTTAATCGACTAACTAAACAAATGAATAATAAAAAAATAAAAAAAACAAACACATAAAATAAATAAAATTAATCAAAAACTAAAATGAACTATTTTTAAACACAAAATGACAACATGGGGATAGATTAAACTAATAGCCTACAATTTGAAAGCATAGAATTAATAGAAAAATGGAATTAAAAAATCTTAGCATAAACTAAACAATATGAAACCAATCGAATTAATTAAAACTCTAAAGAATATCAACTAGAGCAAGATCAATCAAAACTAAAATAATTTTTTTTTCTTTATTTATTTTAAAACATGAATATATCAATGCGGAATGAAATAAATTAACCAACTTAAATTCTAAAATTAATAAACTAAAAGAATGAATCATGAATTAAATCTAACAACCTTTAGATATGAAAAGATGTGACATCGAATCAATTGAACTAATAAACTGAATTTTAATAACATCTAAACTAAAAGATAAATTAAAACTAAACTAAAAGAAATTATGAATTTCCTAATTGAGAACCAAAATAATGCTAATCAAAATTCTAAATTTTTAACTATCATAACAAATTATCTAAACTCTAAAAAATCTTAACTTTTCCATTATTAGCAAAAATTGCCCAAACCAATACTAAAAAAACTAATTTGTCAAACTAAGAAAATAAATTGTAACTACATTGAACAAAAACATAATTTTCAAGCTAGAATAATAAATCAAAAATAATTTATTTATAATTGGATAAATATATATATGATCAATTATTTTAATGAACTAAAATTTTATAAGAGTGCTTAAATCCAAGGTAAAATTAAAAACTAACAAAAATGATTTTTAAAACTAAATCTCTAACCTATAGAATCAATTTATAAAAAATGATTTTTTAAAACTAGATCCATAACCTATAGAATCAATTTTATTTATAATTAAATAAATTACAAAGCATTAACTTGGTAACAAATGAATAAATAAACAATCAATAATTAAATGAATCAAAACCACATCAAATAAAGATTAAAATATGTATTTATTTTTTTCAAGTAAAGCTACCTAAAATCATATTTTATGATTTAATATAATACATTAAAACTAACCTTTAACGTGATGAATAAAAAATTAAACAAATGTGAGATTGTATTGCCATATTAAAACAACCACGTGTTGAAGCTAATAAACATATCAACCCACTCACCCAATATAATAATCCAAATTGAAAATGGTACACCAAATATAATAACTAAAACAATTAAACCAAAAAGTAGTATTCTTGCTGCCATATTAAAGAAAACGTACTGGACCAATAAAGCATTCAACCCAATATAATAATCTAAATAGGAATCAAACCAGACTTTTATATTTTTTTTTAAAGCAACACAACATAAAAAACCAAACTTACCTAGCGGCTAAGTGCGTGGACTATTCTTCCCAAAGTGGCAGCCGTGTAAGTGGATCTCCTTCAGGTGGAGGTGCGTGTTGAAGGTGCTTCCAGTGGAGGAAGAGTGGGAAGAGAAAGGATGAGGCGCGGAGCCACAAAGAGAGAATGTTGACGGTAAAGAAACTAAGGTGACGGCTTGGTGATCACCGGAGATGTGCGGCTGGTATGGCACAGGGTGCAGCCGTGACACTTGCAGTGTAAGATCACGCTCCGGAACCTAATATGGAGCCGTTTGGATGAAGAGCAGATGCGCAGACTGATGATTGATGCAGCCTGTGGAGATGAAGATTTGATGCGTGGACTACTCTCAGCGAGAAACCCGTGTTCAACCGGCTGATGGTTCTCTTCTCCAAGATGTGAATTTCCCCTGGACTCTCCTGTAGATAGCTGGCCTGTGTATGTGTTCCCTCCACCATGTGGCTGCAACTTCTTCCTTTCTCTGTAGAGTGCTCCCCCTTTCCAGAAAATCCCCTCAGTTGATCCTCTTTTCCTTCCTAATGTCAAAAAATTCTTGTCTTTTTTTTACGGTTGCTACCTCTCTCTTCCTTCTCAATGGTGCCCCTTCATCACCGAATCTGCTCTCCCTTCAAGTCCTGAATCACCTTCCCCCCTTTCCTTTTTATTTTTAACAATATAAATCTCCTTTTCCCCCTCCTCCATTCAGCTGTGATCTCCTCTTTCTATATGCAGCCCGGATTCCTATTTGAAGCCATGATCTCACTTCCCTTAATGAGGACTCTTCCCAAAACGTTCACGCCTACCTTTCAATGTATCCATCCCACCATGCATCCAAGGAATTCCTCAAATTATTCAATCCCAATGTGATTGTGCACACCTTCCATACTTTTCCTACAAAATTTCAAAGTTAATAGATTAAATAAAATAAATCATAATAATAATGATAAAAATGAGTAAAAGTAATAATAATAATAGTAGTTATAAAATAAAAATGAAACATATAAATAAAAATTTTAAATTAAAATAGATAAGTAAGGGCAATTATTACGGAAAAAGTGACAAAATAATAAGGAAATAAAATAGATGAAGAAATAGACAAGATAATGAATATAATAAATAAAAATAAAATAATAAAAATTCAAGTCATGCCACTTTAAAATAAACGAGCCATGCAAGTCATGCAAGCCATACAAAAAAATGCAATCATGCAAACATGCAAAAAAATACTTAAAAGGTGACCTAAGTGGGCCTAAGTGAGCCTAAGTGGGCCAAGTGTATCTAAATAGGCGTAGGGTGTCTAAATGGGCCTAGGGTGCCTAAGTGGGCCTAAGTGAACCTAAAGTGCCTAAATGGACCTAAGTCTAAATTAGGGCTACCAAGAGTCACAATAGGGTTAAATGAATCCCTCAACCAAAGTCCCCGAGGTGGCTAAAAAATAAAAATAAATATATAGGTCACGCGAGTAGTAATGGGCCACTAAGGAATTGCTGTAAAGGACATATGATAGGAGGACAAAATGGAGGGTCTACACCCGTACTCTTTTATTTCATCGACAACCCTGAGCTATTCATAGCATTAAGAACCCTAAGCTCACAACCCGAAGTCGTTCATGTAAACCATAACCCAAAGTTGTTCATAGTAACTAGTGCCCTAAGCTAATGAACCAAAGTAACTCATGTCATCCACAGCCTTGAGCTCACGACCCAAAATCGTTCATGTCAACTACATCCTAGAGCTATTCATAGCATCTATAGCATTGAGCTTATGACCTAGAGTCATTCACGTCAACTACAACCCAGAGCTATTCATAGCATCTAGAGCGCTGAGCTCATGATCCGGAGTCTTTCATGTGAACCACAACCTAGAGTTGTTCATTGCATCTAAGGCCTTGAGATCATGACCTAGAGTCATCCATGTCATCCACAACCCTGAGATGCTCATAGAATATAAAGCCTTGAGCTCACGACCTGGAGTCTTTTATGTCATCAATAACCCTAAGTTGTTCGTAGCACCTAAAGCCAAGAGTTCACACCTCAAAGTCGTTTATGTCAACTACAACCTAGAGTTGTTCATGGCATTTAAAACTCATAGCTCATAAACCAGAGTGGCATATGTCATTGACAAGTCTAAGTTGTTTGTAGCATCTAAAGCCTTGAGGTCACGACCTAGAGTCATTCATGTCAACCACAGCCTTGAGATGTTCACAGTACTTAGAGCCCTGAGCTCACGAACCAAAGGAGCTCATGTCATCCACAACCTTGAGTTGTCCATAACATCTAGAGTCGTAAGCTCACAACCTAGAGTATCTCATGTAATTCACAACCCTAAGTTGTTAATAGCATCAAGAGGCCTGAGCTCACGACCTGTAGTATTTTATGCCATTGACAACCCTAAGCTATTCATAGCTTCAAGTGCCCTCGGCTCAGGACCTGAAGTCATTCATGTCAAGATCGAAAAAGAGTTGTTGATAGCATCTAGTGCCCTGAGCTCATAAATAAGAGTAGCTCATGTCATCCACAACCCTGAGTTGTTAATAGCATCTAGAGTCATGAGCTCATCACCTAGAGTCGTTTATATCAATTGCAACCTATCATCTAGAGCCCTGAGATTAAGACCATGAGTGGCTCATATCATTGACAACCCTAAGTTGTTTATAAAATCTAAAGGCCTTAGCGCATGACCCGAAGTCATTCATGTCAACCACAACCCTGAGATGTTCATAGTATCTATAGCCCTTAGCTCAAAACCTCGAGCCATTCATGTCATCCACAACCCTAAGCTCATGACCCAGAGTCTTTCATGTCATCAACAACCCTGAGTTGTTCATAGCATATAAAGTCCAGAGCTCACAACTCGGAGTTGTTCATGTCAACTACAACCCAAAGTTGCTCATAACATCTAGAGCCTTGACCTAAAGACCCAGACGTTCATATCAACCACAACCCAAAGTTGTTTATAGCATCTAGGGCCTTTAACCCACGATATAGACTCATTCATGTCAACCACAACCTAAAGCTATTCATAGCATTTAGAGCCTTTAGCTCATGACCTAGAGTAGCGCACGTTATTTGTATCCTTGAGTTATTTATAGCATCTAGAGCCCTGAGCTTATGACCAAGAGTTGTTCATGTCAACCATAGCCTTAAGCTATTCATAATGTCTAGAGTCCTAAGCTCACAACCCGGAGTCGTTCATGTGAACCACAATCTAGCACTATTGATAGCATTTAGAGCCTTGGGCTCACGAACCAAACTAACCCATGTTATCCACATCCTTAAGCCATTCTTTGCATCTAGAGTTCTTAACTCATGATATGGATTTGTTCATGTCAACTACACCCTAGATCTATTCCTAGCATTTAGAGCCCTAACCTCATGACCTAGAGTCTTTCATGTCATCCATATCCCTGAGCTATTCATAGCATCTAGAGCTCAGAGCTCATGACATAGAGACATTCATGTCAACCACAACCCAACACTATTCATAGCATCTAGAGCCCTAAGCTCACGACCTAGAGTAGCCCATGTTATCCACAGTCCTCAACTACTCATTGCAACTAGTGCCCTAATCTCACCACCTAAGGCAGTTCATGTTAACCACAACTCTAAGTTGTTCATAATATCTAGAGCCTTAAGCTCATGCCCATATTTTTTCATGTCATTGACAACCCTAATTTGTTCCTAGCATTAGGAGCCCTAAGCTCACGACTCAAAGCCATTCATGTCAACCACCACCTAGAGTTGTTCATTGCATCTAGAGCTTTGAGCTCACAACCTAGAGTAATTCATGTTAGCGATAACCCTAAGCTGTTAATAGCATCTAAAGCCCTAAGCTTACAACTCGGAGTCATTCAAGTCAACCACAACCTAGAGTTATTCATAGCATCTAGAGCCTTGAGCTCAAGACCTAGAGTGGTTAATGTCATCCACAACCCTGACTTGTGTATAGGATCTAGAGCTTTGAGCTCCTGACCCATAGTCTTTCATGTCAACTACAACTTAGAGTTCTTCATTGCATCTAGGGCCTTGAGCTCACGACCCAGTGTCATACATGTCCTCAATACCCCTGAGCTATTCATAGAATCTAGAGCCCGAGTTCATAATCCATAGTCTTTCATGTCATTGACAGTCCTGAGTTGTTCATATTGTTTATAACTTTAAGCTCACAACCTAGAGTCATTCATGTCAACCACAACCCAACGTTGTTCGTAGCATTTAGTGTCTTGAGCTTAAGATCTAAAGTTGCCCATGTTATCCACAACCCTGAGCCATTCTTAGCATATAGAGCCCTGAGCTCACGAATCGGAGTCATTCATCTCAACCACAGCTTAGAACTATTCATTGAATCTAGAGGCCTTACCTCATGACCCAAAGTCATTCATGTCATCCATAGCCCTAACTTGTTCATAGCATCAAGAGCCTTGAGCTCATGATTGATTACTACTCAAAAAGTGCTATTTTATAGCTTGTTATAAACTCTTTTAAACACTTTTGAGTAGTATTTATTACCTTTTAACTTAATTGGCACATTAAAGACCCTTGCAAATGTTTCTAATCAGTTTTTGGCAAGTTTTGGTGTTTTTGATAGCTTTTTTATCATTAAATCAAGCCAAGAATGAGGGAGAATTTTGTATAGTCCATGGCAAAGCAAGTTAAAGCGCAAACACATGAAGAATCCAAGTTTTGGAGAGCTTTGTAGCCTTTGCCAAATCAATCAAGTATGCAAGGAAGAGAATCAGAGAAGGAATCTAACATCCAGAAATTTTGCATGGCTATGCAAAATGCCAAAAGGAGTACAAGTTGTAGGACAAAGAGCAAGACTGTGAAGAATGAATTTTGCAAGCCTTGCAAAAATCCTCCTGTGTAATTTTTAGATATTTTTGCACCGACTCCGTTAGATTTTTATCTCGAGATATTTTGTGTAATTACCTATTTTCTCCTTGTAATCAACAAAAGATATTTTTAGATATTTAGGATATCTAAGTGAGGTGTTAAAAATATTTCTCTATATGTCTTAAAATATCTCTTTTGTAATATCTCAGAAGAAATTCCAGAGAACACATGTAAATTCTTTTAGTAAGAAATACACAGAGCGTTATTCTACCTTACCTACTCATTTTGTTTTTATTTTCTTTCTAGCCAAACAACCTCTGAGGATGTTTTCTCATAGGATGAGTGGCTAGGTTTGTTGTTTCTTGGACTGAAGGAAGCTAGGTAAGGGATCCGGATACAAAAGTGGGAGTTTTCCTTGATTTAAATTAGGAGAGTTGTTACTCGTTAATGGTTTTTATTTTATGGTTTAACTTAAAATCACCTAGGCCAATACTTGGTAGGCTTTCGAACTCCCTGGAGATCCATTAGTTATCTCTTATGAGCCTCTGGAAGGTGGTTTAAAGGTAGGATTACCTAGAATGGCCAATACTTAGTAACCTTTTTGGACTCCCTAGAGATCCATAAGTTATCTCTTACAAGCCTTTGAAGGGTAATCCAAGGTTAAGATCACCTTGAATGGCCAATACTTGGTAAGCTTTTCGGGCTCCATGGAATCCATGGGTGCCTATTAGTTATCTCTTATGAGCCATTGAAAGATGATTCACAGTGAGAGATCTTTAGTGTTTGAAACCATTAATGAGAAGCAACTACAGTTTTTCATGGACTAGTGGGATCAAAACTTGATTGCTAAATGATTACTACTCAAAAAGTGTTATTTGATAGCTTGTAATTAACTCTTTTAAACACTTTTGAGTATTAGTTATTGCCTTTTAACCTAATTAACATGTTAAGGACCCTTGCAATCAATTCTAATCAAATTGTGTTAAGTTTTGGTGTTTTGATAGCTTTTTGATCACCAAAGCAATCCAAGATTGAGGAGAGTTATTTGGAATCCACGGCAAAGCAATGGAAAGCTCAAATTCATGAAGAACAAGCTTTGGAGCTCCATAGCCCTTTGCCAAAGTCGTTCAAAGTATGCAAGGAAAGAACAAAGGAGAGAGGAAAAACAGAGTGAAGAAAATAGAGGACAGCAGCTTCAGTCTTATTTTGCACTTTTGGAGCACTTCCTGAAGTCCATTTTCTACATTCTATATACCATTTCAAAGCTCAGGAAGTCAAAAATCCAATGCTTCAAACGGTGCATAATTTGGAGTTGAAACGAAGAAGTTACATCCACTGCAAGTCAATCACTCTAAGCTGAAGAAAGCATTTTGCAAAAGTGTTGCGAAATCACCCTTTTGTTGCGAAGTGATTTCGCAGCCTTTTTGTACAGTGTGGTGGATTTCCTCCTGAAGTTGCCCGATATATGCGACAAGTTGGAAGCTGGGAATCTCAAGATGAAAGCCAACTTCGCAGCCCTGCGAGAATAACCTTTTGCTGCGAAGTGATTTCGCAGCCCTTTTTGTGCGTCTGCGAAATCTCGCAGACCTCATTTTCACCTGCGAAATGGTCCTTAGTGCTTCCCGATAGTTGCGACCGACACTTTGAGATATTTTTCTTCAGATTTTTGTGTCTAAATTTCCATTTTCTCCTTGTATTCAACCACTCATGTAATTCCTTAGCTAGGAAGTATCCAAGGAAGGGTAAATTACTTTCCTATATAAACTCTCTTGTAAACACTAAAAAAGGAACTCTTGGGGGACTCTCGGAGGAGCTTGTTCCAGGAGATCCAATAGATAGAAATAGATAGATATATCATATATAGAATCAACGAACAGAGCACTTGCTCTGTTTTTCATATATATTCTTGTTTTCTCGTTAGTTTTCTTTCTAGCCAACCAAACTCTGAGGATTTTTCCTAAGAGGATGAGAGGCTAAGCTTTTTGTCTCTTGGAGTAAGGAAAGTCGGGTAAGTTTCCACATGCATAAATTGGAAGTTTGTTGTTTTAGTTTTTAATGAAGAGAAAGTGTGACCCGTTAATGGTTTTTATCTTTTTAGTTAACTTAAAACGCCTTTAAATCACCTGGGCCAACACTTGGTAAGGCAAGTGATCTCCGTCCATGGAGATGCACTAGTTTACCCCTTGCGAGCCTCTAGGAGGTGACTTGAAGGTAGGATTTTCTAGAATAGCCAACACTTGGTAAGCTTTTGGACTCCAAGGAGACATCCATTAGTTATCTCTTGCGAGCTTTTGACGGGTAATCCAAGGTTAAAGATCATCTTGAATGGCAAGTGCTAGGTGAGAGGCATGAGCCATTGCAAAGTGCATCAGTGAGAGGGATTTAGTGTTTGAACCCATTAATGGGAAGCATCTGTATAACACCCGTTGGAGAAGGAACTATATGTTAATTCTCTAATGCGAGGAAAAGAAACAAGTGACTGGAACTCCCTTTTTGTATGAGGAACCTAAGCCTAGTGATCTGAAACTCCAAGAAACATTTTTCTTTGTAAGTAAAATCAGTTACTATTTTTGGTTAGTTTAAAACCAAACCTTTTCAACCAAAGTTTATGTTTTCTTTTAAAGCTAACCTTGAAATGAAAAGGCACCAATTCAACTTTGAATTAATATCATTTGTGAAGTGAAAACCCATCCCAGTGAACGATCCTAGAGCCACTATGCTATAGTAGCTTTGTCTTTGCTACCCTAGTAAATGGTGTAATAGGTTATAAATTTTGTTGATTAATCCCTCAATCAAGGAGCACTAGCTGGACACAAATTAGCTGAGACACCAATTGGGCACGAATCACTAAATACACACAGGTTCAGGAGATAACCATTCTTTATGTTATTATCCACAACGCGAGGAAAAGATTCGAAATCTCCCCCTTTTATCTAAGGAACCTGAACCTAGTGACCTAAAACTCCAAGAAACCTTTTCTTTGTAATTAATCTCAGTTACTATTTTTATTTAACTTAAAGCAACCCCTTTCAACCAAAAATTAAGTTTTCTTTTAAAGCTAACTCATAAAAGAAAAAGCATCATTTCAGTGCTTTAACTAATATCATGTGTGATATGAAAACCCATCCCTGTGGACGATCCTAGAACCACTATACTATGCTAGCTATGCTATCCTAGTGTATGGTGAATTAGGTTTATAAATTTTGTTGATAACTCCCGTCTGAGGACTAAATCAAGTAGATAACCAATTGAGGACAAATCAAATGGCACTGTTGCCGGGGATAGTGCCACTTCACAGTGATATAACCTTTACAGAACACTTGTGATCTTCATCACAAGTTTGGTGATTTTTCTTTTCTTCTACTAACTCTTTTTATTTGTTTTTATTTTAGTTTATCCTTTATTTAGTTTTTAGTTAACCTTAATTTTTTTTCCTTTCTAGAATTGTTTTTCTTTTGTTTTGTTTTTTTTCCTTGTTTTTGTTTCAGCTATTGCTAGTTGTGCATGCCCTATTGGATATGAGACAATGAGGGAAGACTTGTTAAAATCAAAACTCCTCACAAAACAGAGTTGGAATTGTGCGTGAACGTCATGGAAGCTACACCTGAAGATCAGCATAGTCAACATGCTCAAGAGGAGAATTTCAACGCATACCGATCCACGAGGGACCGCATGCATCCACCTTGTATGAGTGCACCGTCATGTATAGTGCCACCTACAGAGCAGCTAGTGATCTGACCACATATTGTGCCACTTTTACCTACTTTCCATGGGATAGAAAGTGAGAATCCCTATGCGCATATCAAGGAATTGAGGAGGTTTGTAATACTTTCTAAGAAGGAGGAGCT
This sequence comes from Vitis hybrid cultivar, assembly GCA_022058775.1. Taxonomy (NCBI): domain Eukaryota; kingdom Viridiplantae; phylum Streptophyta; class Magnoliopsida; order Vitales; family Vitaceae; genus Vitis; species Vitis hybrid cultivar. The sequence goes on from JAJJMF010000678.1 coordinate 622,257, forward strand.
TCAATCGACTTGATGAGGCTCAAGCTATTTCCTTTCACCTTGAAGGATAAGACCAAGGTTTGGCTTAATTCTTTAAGGCTAAGAAGTATCCGAACTTGGACTGATTTGCAAGCTGAATTTCTCAAGAAATTTTTCCCGACTCATAAGACCAATGGCTTGAAAAGGCAAATTTCAAACTTCTCAACTAAAGAGAATGAGAAATTCTATGAGTGTTGGGAGAGATACATGGAAGCTATCAATGCTTTTCCTCACCATGGCTTTGATACATGGCTATTGGTGAGCTATTTTTACAACGGTATGTCTTCCTCAATGAAGCAACTCTTAGAAACGATGTGCGGAGGAGACTTCATGAGTAAGAATCCAGAGGAAGCCATGGATTTCTTGAATTATGAGGCTGAAGTTTCAAGATGATGGGATGAGCCAAATGCTAGAGAAGTGGGAAGAATGAAGTCTTAACCTAATACTCCTAATGCTAAGGCTGAGATGTATACTTTGAACGAAGACACCGATATGAAAGCAAAAGTTGAAGTTATGGCAAGAAGATTGGAGGAGCTAGAAATGAAGAAGATACGAGAAGTGTAGACCATTTTTGAAACACCAATGCAAGCTATGCCGTGTTCCATTTGTCAATCTTTTGAGCACTTGGTGGAGGAGTGTCCTACGATTCCAGCTATGAGAGAAATGTTTGGGGATCAAGCAAATGTTATTGGACAATTTAAGCCCAATCACAATGCTTTATATGGCAACACCTACAATTCAAATTGGAAAAACCATCCAAATTTCTCTTGGAAGCCAAGGGCACCTCAGTACACGCAACCTGGCTAAGCACCTCCGCAAGCCTCGAATCTTGAACAAGCCATTGTGAATCTTAGCAAGGTCGTGGGAGACTTTGTTGGAGACCAGAAATCCATCAATGCTCAGCTCAGTCAAAGAATTGACAGTGTAGAGAGTACATTGAACAAAAGGATGGATGGAATGCAAAATGATCTATCTCAAAAGATAGATAATCTCCAGTACTCAATCTCAAGGCTCACCAACCTCAACATAGTGCAAGAGAAAGGAAAGATTCCTTCTTAACCTCATTAGAATCCCAAGGGTATCCATGGAGTAGAGGCTCAGGAGGGTCTTCACAGGTGAGGGACGTCAAAGCAGTGATCGCTCTAAGGAGTGGTAAAGAGGTTGATCTGCCTACATCCAAGCCAGAGCATGAACCAAAGAGTGAAGCAGAGAATGAGAAGAAGGAGGAAATCAAAGGAAAGAGAAAAGGGAACAGTGCAAAGAATGAGGACCTTGAATCTAATGTGAATGAAGAACTGGAGAGGACCATCAACCAGGAAGATATGATGAAGAAACACACGCCTCCACCTTTCCCCAATCTTTGCATGGTAAAAGCGGAATCAATAATACATCAGAATTTCTTGAAGTGTTGAGGCAAGTGAAAGTTAACATCCCTTTGCTAGACATGATCAAACAAGTTTCGACTTATGCAAAATTCCTGAACGACTTATGCACTATAGAAAGAGGGTTGAATGTGAATAAGAAAGCCTTCTTGACTAAGCAAGTAAGTGCCATTATACAATGCAAGTCTCCAATGAAATACAAAGATCCAAGCTGTCCTACCATCTCAGTAATGATTGGAGAGACGTGTGTGGAGAAAGCTTTGTTGGACTTGGGGGCAAGTGTGAATTTGCTACCCTGCTCTATCTACAAGCAATTAGGACTTGGAGTGTTGAAGCCGACATCAATCACTTTATCTCTAGCAGATAGATCTGTGAAGATTCCAAGAGGCATGATTGAAGATGTCCTAGTTCAAGTTGACAAATTCTACTACCTAGTGGATTTTGTTGTTCTTGATACAAACCCAGTTTCCAAAGGAACTAACTCTGTTCCTATCATACTTGGAAGACCATTCCTCGCTACATCAAAGGCTATCATCAATTGTAGGAATGGATTCATGCAACTTATGTTTTGGCAACATGACGTTAGAGCTCAACATCTTCTATTTGTGCAAGAAACAATTCCATCTGGAAGAAGAAGAAGGACCAGAAGAGGTGTGCATGATTGACAACTTAGTGAAGGAGCATTATGATCAGAAAATGCTCGAAATTTGAACGTGAGTCTTGGGGATCTTGACGAAGGGTTACCCAAACCCTCAGAATTGCTTGTTACTCTGCCCCCTTGGAAGAGGAGGGAAGAAATTCTACCTTTATTCAATGGGGAGGAGACACAAGAAGTTGTTAAGGAGGAGCCCCCAAAGCTTATTCTAAAGCCATTACCCATGGAGTTGAAGTATGTATACCTAGAAGAAAACAAGCAAAGCCCCGTTATTATTTCTTCATCTCTTACCACTACTGAGGAGGATTGTCTACTTGAAGTCCTCAGGAGATGTAAGAAGGCGATAGGGTGGCAAATTTCTGATCTGAAAGGGATCAACCCTTTAGTCTGTACCCATCATATATACATGGAAGAAGAAGCTAAGCCAGTTTGTCAACCTCAGAGAAGATTGAACCCTCACATGCAAGAGGTGGTACAAGTTGAAGTGCTTAACCTATTTCAGGTTGGTATTATCTACCCCATATCAGATAGCCCATGGGTGAGTCCTACGCAAGTCGTGCCAAAGAAATCAAGGATCATGGTGGTGCAAAATGATAAGGGAGAAGAAGTTTCTACACGCCTCACTTCAGGTTGGAGGGTGTGTATTGATTATAGAAAGTTGAATGTTGTAATAAGGAAGGACCACTTCCCATTGCCGTTTATTGATCAAGTACTTAAGAGGGTCTCTAGCCATCCATTATACTATTTCTTGGATGGCTACTCCGGGTATTTTCAAATAGAAATTGATATTGAAGACCAGGAGAAGACCATTTTCACATGTCCATTCGAAACCTACACATACAAAAGAATGCCTTTCAGCTTATGCAATGCACCAACAACATTCCAAAGATGCATGTTAAGCATTTTCAATGATATGGTGGAGCATATTATGGAAGTCTTTATGGACGATATCATCATATATGGAAGTACGTTTGATGAATGCTTAGTCAACTTGAAAGCTATTCTAAATCGATGCATTGAGAAAGACTTGGTGTTTAACTGGGAGAAATGCCATTTCATGGTACACCAAGGGATTGTCCTTGGGCATATTATCTCAAAGCAAGGCATTGAAGTGGACAAAGCAAAGGTTGAACTTATTGTCAAGTTGTCATCGCCAACAATTGTCAAAGGAGTAAGGCAATTCCTTGGCCATGCTGGGTTCTATAGGAGGTTTATCAAAGATTTCTCTAAACTTGCAAGACCTCTTTGTGAACTATTGGTAAAGGATGCTAAATTTGTATGGTATGATCGATGTCAATGGAGTTTTAAAGAACTAAAGCTATTTATGACGACCGCTCCAATAGTGAGAGCTCCCAACTGGCAATTCCCCTTTGAAGTGATGTGCGATGCTAGTGACTTTGCTATAGGAGTTGTTCTTGGGTAAAGATAAGATGGAAAGCCCTATATGATCTACTATGGGAGCAAAATGTTGAATGAAGTGCAAAGAAACTACAAAACCACAGCAAAAGAATTGTTAGTTGTAGTTTTTGCCTTAGACAAATTTTGCGCTTACTTGGTGGGGTCTTTCATTGTGGTTTTCACTGATCACTCGGCCTTGAAATATCTGCTAACTAAGCAAGATTCAAAAGCAATGCTGATTAGATGGATTCTCTTGCTTCAAGAGTTCAATCTTCATATCAAAGACAAGAAAGGAGTGGAGAATGTGGTAGCCAACCATCTGTCAAGGCTAACCATCACACATAATTCCCATAGTTTACCCATTAATGATGATTTTCCAGATGAGTCACTCATGTTGGTGGAAGTCGCTCCTTGGTATGCTTATATTGCTAACTATCTAGTTACTGGAGAAGTTCCAAGTGAGTAAAAAGCATAGGATAAGAAGCACTTCTTTGCAAAAATTCATGCCTACCATTGGGAAGAGCCATTTCTATTCAAATATTATGCGGATCAAATAATACGGAAGTGCGTCCCTGAACAAGAGCAACAAAGGATCCTCAATCATTGCCATGAAAGCGCATGTGGAGGCCACTTTGCTTCTTAGAAGACATCTATGAAGGTATTGCAATCGGGTTTATGTTGGCCATCACTTTTCAAAGATGCCCACACCATGTGCAGGGGCTGTGATAGATGCTAGAGGTTGGGAAGTTAACACGCAGGAACATGATGCCTTTGAACCCCATTTTAATAGTTGATCTTTTTTATGTCTGGGGCATTGACTTCATGGGACCTTTTCCTATGTCCTTTGGCTACTCCTACATCTTGGTGGGAGTAAATTATGTTTCTAAATGGGTTGAAGTGATCCCGTGCAAATGCAATGATCATAGAGTTGTTATCAAATTTCTCAAAGAGAACATTTTCTCTAGATTTGGAGTACCCAAGGCCATAATCAGTGATGGGTTACTCATTTTTGTAACAAGTCGTTCGAAACTCTCTTAGCCAAGTACGAGGTGAAGCATAAGGTAGATATACCTTACCACCCTCAGACTTCTGGGCAAGTTGAGTTAGCAAATCGAGAGATCAAAAACATACTGATGAAGGTGGTGAATATGAGTAGAAGAGATCGGTCTATTAAGCTTCATGATTCATTGTGGGCGTATAGAACAACATATAAGACCATTCTTGGAATGTCTCCTTATCGCCTAGTCTACGGCAAAGCATGCCATCTCCTCATGGAAGTGGAATACAAAGCTTGGTGGGCAATCAAGAAGCTCAACATGGATTTGAGCCGAGTCGGCATGAAGAGGTTCTTAGACCTTAATGAGATGGAGGAACTGAGAAATGATGCCTACAATAATTCAAACATTGCAAAACAAAGATTGAAGAGGTGGCATGATCAGTTAGTCTCCCTAAAAGAATTCCAGAAGGGACAAAGATTCTTGTTGTATGACTCTAAGCTCCACATCTTCTCGGGAAAGCTGAAGTCAAGGTGGATAGGTCCTTTTACTATTCAACGAGTGCATTCAAACAGAGTAATGGAACTACTCAATTCCAACAACATTGGGAGTTTCAAAGTCAATGGCCATCGTCTCAAGCCATTCGTGGAGCCTTTTTCTCGAGACAAGGAGGAAATCATCCTCCTTAAGCCACATCAAGCTTAAATAAGACAAGTGATTTGATGGACTTAGTCTGTCGGAAGACATTAAGTCCATAGTTTTTTGTTTTACTGTTGCTTTAAAGTTTTATTGATTTAGCACTTGTTTTAATTGTAATTTCATGTTTTAATTTTATTTTATTGTGATTTAATTTAATTTTTGATGATCAATTGCAGGTGGATTCCAAAATAGATGGGACAAACCTTAAAAAAATTTATGATGGAGGAAAAATAGAGCATTTCGCACACCCTGCAAAAATTTTGTAGGGCTTACGAAAATCCCAAAAATCAGTTCGCATGGGGTGCGAAAAATTTGCACACCCACATTTGCTTTACAAAAATTCCATGCGAAATTGCTTTGCTTTTCGAAAATGCTTCGCAACCCTAAAAACCATTTCGCAACCCTAGCACCCTTTTCGCAAGCCTGTGTGAATTCCAAAAGGCCGTGCGAAAACCAACAGTCACTTAAAACTCTATTTAAAGCCCTGCAAGCCCTATTTTCATTTCGCACGCCCCATCTACTCCTAGCAAAAGCCTCCATCACCTTGCGACGCCCAAGCGTCCATTGGTTTTCTCTTCATTAGACGCCCTGTGGCCACCCATTTGAAGAGGCGACCCAGACCTTCAAATGCGACCCAGACCTAAGCGTCACACTCCATTTGTCACATGGCGCGGATTAGAGGAGGCTATACCGACCCTTCATTGTCTCGCGAACCCAGTCCAAGAGCCTCCCCTCCGCGAGATTCTACATCTCAGGCCCCCGAGGCCCCAACCATTCCAGGTTCTGAGGGTGGAGTGCCCTCTAATCCCCTTCAGCTCTGCTATGAGACGCGGAGACCACCTACTTCTCCACCCCCTGAACCATCAATATGTCGCACTCTAGCTAAGAGGGCCAGGACTTCAGGCCCTAGAGAGTCGTCTAGGCATTCACAGCCTGATCCTCGGGCCCCTGCCGATTCTCAGTGTCCTTCCGGCATCTCATCGAAAGCCATCATCAAACGGCCTATGGTCACCACGCCACCCATTGAGGGAAATTCAAATTATAGAGTCAGACCATTTCATTACGACCTATATTTTGACCTCGAGGTCATGCACAGTAACCGAAGCTTCGATATTCATTTGAACTACTCTAGAGGTACCATCTCGAGCACCTTATGACTCCCAGGAAGTTCTTTTACCCCAGAGTGGCAATGGACTTCTATTAGTCTATGACTACTCAAGGCGGCAGGAGTTTTACCGCCATTTACTTCAGCATTGATGGGCGCCAGGGTATCCTTGAGGCTAAACATGTGGTAGAGGCTCTACATATTCCATATGAGCCAGTGGATCCAGCAGATTTTCGGGAGTGGTCCCCTGTATCTCAACGGGACATGGTCCACATCTTATCCAGGGGGACCTCTGGAGATTCAGTCCTTCTACGTAAGAAGCTTCCACCTGGGATGCTCCTAGTAGATGTGTTGCCGCAGTCCAACCTTTTTCCTCTTTAGCATCTAGTGTAGAGACGAGGAGCTATCCTAGACGCTTTAGTCAGGATATCAAAAGGCTTTTATTTTGGGCCACATCACTTGATTATGGCCTCTCTCTTCCACTTTGAATAGAAAGTTCACAAGAAGAAGCTCCAGAGAGCCGACACGATTCCACTACTGTTTCCGAGGTTGCTCTGTCACATATTGGAGCATATAGGTTATCCTACTGAGCCCCACCTTGAGCGTCGCCACCATTGTCGAAAGCGATTCAATCTCAACAAATGAACACAGTTGGCGGATTATTCAACAGCTCTAGGAGCCCCACCCAGGCCAGCACCCCCAATGCCACCACATGCTGAGCAAGCACAGCAGGATGAGCTTCCCACGGAGTCTATACCACCTGCCCCTGCACCACCTATGCCTGAGGCCACTTCTACTGCTCCTCCTACCACTCTAGCTGTTCCATCGGTTACACCTTCTACATTTAAGGCCTTCATCACCATTACTGCCACAGATTTTCATGTCATGGCACATATGTTCTAGAAACTGATCACCACACACAATGCTTTATTCCGGCAGATGGTCGCCATGCATGCCCAGCAAGACCAGCATACTGCTATCCTTCGTCAGATTTAGTAGCATCTAGGACTTTTGCCACCACCTCAGCCTGACATTCCTGAACCATCAGAGCTCATAGCTCCAGTTAAGGAGACCACCAAAGTCGATGTCCCACTCCAGCCTACTCAGGAGACCACCACAGATTCATCATCTCCACCAAAGGCCCCCGCTACTTTATCATCTCTTTATCCTATTGTATTTACTTATTATATTAGTAGACATAATTACTAGTTTTGATGTTTATATTCTGGGATTGGATGTATTACATGATCATATCTCACATTGTACTTTCTTAGAGTAATATAGACATCATTTTTGTTTATACTTGCCATTTTTTCTATTTCCTTTACTCATTAATCTTTTGTTTTTTTTAATCATGTGGTTTCTCCTATACGACTTAGACTCCATGTCACTCAATAGGTACCACTTCCTCCCTTTATTTGCAATCGCTCTTGCCACATAGAGGGCAATGTTGATCTTGGTTGGGGGGAGAGTTAAGGAAGGAATTTTTGTTAATAATGCTAGGTTATTTTGTTAATTAATACTTCTTACTTAATTTTAAAATTTTTGCTTACTTTTTTTTTAAAAAAAAAAAGTTTTTTACTCTACTCTCATGATTATTAAGGAAAAATTCTCAAAATGAAATGGGAGAAATTGAATTGTTACCTTTTTACTTGAATCTTAGAGGTTGTATTATGCGTATTGAGGTTGATGAATTATTGAAACTCTTATTGAATTCAACCTTATTTCTTCCACTTTAATCTTACCACACACTGTGCACATTAGGTTCCGTTTATGAGATTAAAAACTATCTCAACCCCTAAACTTAGGAAAATTTCAACTTGGTACATTTGACCTCATTATAATAGTGTTGGGACACCTTATAAAAGGCCAATGAGCCTTTTAAAAAAAAATAAAAGAGAAAGAACAAAGTGTTGCACTTGCCTTGAAACCCGAGCAAGGTTCGAGGGGTATATGGCGAAAGTCTTTGAAACTCGGTACCCTAAGCCTTTATTGGTTGGGAGTCACCGACCTCAATGCTCGTTACAAGGGTGAATAGGTAGAGTTTAACATATTGTAGGTGCTTGGGTATTAAATTTCATTCTCAAAAGTCTACAGCAAAATCCGAGGAGTTAGTGGTCGAAAAATCCTTAAAGCTTGATGCCCTAAACCTTGATTGGTTGGGAGTCATCGATGGATCCCCGTTACGTGGACACTTTAGAAAACAATACCTTTAGTATTACACACCTACAATGAAAAAAATTGTGAAAGAAAAAAGGTGTGTTCTTAGCCTATAGGAGGATTGGTCAATTTGCTAAGGTTTGAGAAAGAACTAGGTTGGAGGGAGAGACTAGTTCAGCATACTATAATCGGAAACTAATAAGCTTAACACATAGATTTTTTTGGAAGAGTAATGATTGAGCCTATGAGAGTGGAAATCTTTTTAATATTTAAATATGAATAATGCCCACTCTTTATGAATTGTGATCAGGCAAAAAATTTAATAAATTCTTGTTGAAGGTTGAGTTTTGCTTCTTTAATGTCCAATGAGAGAGTATGTTCTACATCATGCCACTTGAAAATTTTTTGGAGTGATTAGCATGATTTTGAAAATTATTTTACTGTCTATTTTTCCTTTTTCTCTCCTTCATTGCTAAGAGACTAGCAATATGTCGGTTGGGGAGAGTGATTACTACTCAAAAAGTGTTATTTTATAGCTTGTTATAAACTCTTTTAAACATTTTTTAGTAGTATTTATTACCTTTTAACTCAATTGGCACATTAAAGACCCTTGCAAATGTTTCTAATCAGTTTTTGGCAAGTTTTGGTGTTTTTGATAGCTTTTTGATCATTAAATCAAGCCAAAAATGAGGGAGAATTTTGTATAGTCCATGGCAAAGCAAGTTGAAGCTCAAACACTTGAAGAATCCAAGTTTTGGAGAGCTTCATAGCCTTTGCCAAATCAATCAAGTATGCAAGGAAGAGAATCAGAGAAGGAATATAACATCCTGCAATTTCGCATGGCTATGCGAAATTTTGGCGTAGTATGCAAAATACCAAAAGGAGTACAAGTTGTAGGACAGAGAGCAAGACTATGGAGAATGAATTTCGCACCCTGTGCGAAATTTCGTAAGCCTTGCAAAAATTCTCCTGTGTAATTTTCAAATATTTTTGCATCGACTCCATTAGATTTTTATCTTGAGATATTTTGTGGAATTACCTATTTTATCCTTGTAATCAACTAAAGATATTTTTAGATATTTTGGATATCTAAGTGAGGGGTTAAAAATATCTCTCTATATATGTCTTTTGTAATATCTCGGAAGAAATTCCAGAGAACACTTGTAAATTCTTTTAGTAAGAAATACACAGAGCGTTGCTCTACCTTACCTACTCATTTTGTTTTTATTTTCTTTATAGCCAAATAAATGAGGGGAGAGGGCGCTTTGAAAAGGAAAACTTGGGGACGTGTTAAGGGGATTGGGAAGAAGTTGGGTTGGATTTTTTGAGGGGTTGTTGCATTAAAAAAGAGGGAACGTTGAAAAGAGAAAGAAAAAAAAAGGGAGGGGCAGGTTTCCAAAAAGTTTCAACATGGGGAAAAGGAAGGACTTTGGGGACAAAACAAGGAGGGCTATTTTTAGAGTGAGGTATTCAAAAGTGGAAGAAATGATAAGTCTAGAGGCCCTCTGGTTCTTTTTTTAGAGGAGAGGAGAGAGAATGAGGGAGAGATGAGAGTAACCAGAAGAATGATAAGAGCTAGAAGAGGAGGAGAAGATTAAAAGGTTGTGTTGTGGAGGAGAGACTAGCGAAACACTGGAAATCAAGCATTAGCGCTTAAGTGAATCCTACCAGGTGTAATCGTCATATACTTCATCTTCTTCCATTTTTACACTATTTTATTCCATCATTTTATTGACATTTAAGATTCATTTTGATCATGAGAATCCCTTACAGAGATATCGCAAACTATGATCATATGGAAACTGATTCGTGCCCAGTTGGGTATTTTAATAAAAAATATTTATAAATCCTATGACCTCATACTAGCGTAGCAAAGCTACTATAGTATAGCAGCTCTAGGGTCGAACTCTGGGATGGGTTTTCACTCTACCAGTGATAGACTCAAGATTAGAAATTGAATCTGATGATTTCCTTTGTCAAAAACTTAAAGTTTAAAAGAAAATAAAATTTGTTTTGAAAGTGGTGTTTGAAACTAAACTCACATAGAACTAGGTAAAAATGGAAGAAATAAAGTCTCCCGGAGCTAAAGGTTGCTATGATCAAGTTCAAAATGCAAAGTGGGAAATTCTAGAATTTTCTCCTCGTATTGGGGACAACAACATAAAGGATGGTTGTTTCCCGATCCGGTATAGGTTTAACAATGAAGATTTAATCCATAAAAGTCAATAGAAATGGTAGTCAAGTTCCATTAATGGCTTTAGACACTATGGGTCTTCACCTTGAGCCACTTTCCAATGGCTCGTACATGATAACTAATGGTCTGATGTGGATCTAGCAATAAGTATCCACAGAGACCTAAAGCTTATCATGTATTGGCCATTCAAAGTGATTCTAAGGGATTTAAAGCAAAACCTTAGATTTAAAAGCCATTTATGAACTCCAACTACCTGTATTTAATGCACGAGAGTTTTCCACTTTTGCATCTGGACTTTTCACCTAGCTTCCTTCACTCCAAGAAACCAAAGGTTTAGCTTCTCATCCTCTGGGAAAACATCCTCAGAGGTTGTTTGGATTCCAAGAAAAAGAAAAAAGAAAAAAGAAAAAAGAAAAGGAAAGCAAAGAGAGCCCTGTATATCTCCCCGAGAGGAAAATTTCACTAAGTGTAAAATATACAATATATTTTTGAGAGATGATTTCCACCCCTCTTATAGTCTTTACAAAGCAAAGCCTGTGATTGGCTAATTACAGGGATAAGAAAGGAATTTACATCAAAAAATACAAAAGAAAAGATCTCATGTGGAGTCGGCAGAACAGAGGAGATTTTGCACCAAAGTCGCATGGGCTGGTGCAAAATTCGCACTTGCATGGGCTGGTGCGAAATTTGCACTTGCATGGGCTGGTGCAAAATTCGCACTTGCTTGGGCTGGTGCGAAATTCGCACTTTTGAGCTCCTTATACGAATGGCAATATACCACTATAGGTACTTGATTTGTCAGCAATTCTGAGCCGGTTCCGAATATGGGATTCTTGAAAGGTGATTTTGCATGATGAACAAAATAGAGCCTCCCAAAGTGATAGTGCACGGCTACAAAAACTGCTTCTTTCCTCTGTTTTTCCTCTTTGCTTCTTTCCTTTACTTAGCTTGTCTTAATGATCCAAAAAGCTGTCAAAATACTAAAACTAGCCACAAATATGATTAGAAGTCATTGCTAGGTCCTTAACATGCCAATTGGAATAAAAATGGAGAACTATTACACAAAAGTGCTTAAAACATAATGAATTAAAGGCGCAAAATAACACTTTTTGGGTAGTAATCAGAAACTCAAATACGAGAGTTAATATTGATAAAATAATAGTAGAAATACAAAGCACATGAATAAAGAGAATTTTGCCCAAAGATCCTGGCTACGTAAATTTGGTCTACAGGGGAGATGCTAAGAGAGTTATCAAAGAATGGGTAAGGTTATGACAGTCTTATCCCATAAGTTGTGCAATCACCCAATGGATACAAGAGTTAATTCCAAAAATGCGCAACATGAGGTTCCTTGGCCAACTGAACTCTAACTTCTTAATCTCCTGATTGTAAAAAAAAAAAAAAAAAATACTTCCAGTTCAGTCAATTCCTCTTTCTGGATCTCGCCATTACCCTTGCCACCCTATCACAACCCACATGCATCACACAACCCGCACAACCACCACATATAGCCCATAGATCACCCACGGCCTCCACAACCACCACACACCTCCCACATACATCCCACAACTCACACACGGCCTCCACAACCACCACACATAGCCCATATGCACCCCACGACCACCACATGCACCCCACGGCTCACCCACGGCCTCCACAGCCACCACACACCTCCCACATACAACCCACGGCTCACACACGGCCACCACAGCCACCCAACGACCACCACAGCCACCACATGCAGCCCATATGCATGACCACTTTCAGATACCTCATTTTCCAAACCAATTTCTTCTAGTTTTGAGTGCCCAAATGGATGGAATAATAGTTGGGTTGCAACAAATAGGTATTCAGTTCTTGTGGGTGGCGCGTTGAAAAGCGGCTTGGATGAAGGATATTTGTGATAAAAATGAGATGGAGAAGGCCTTGATGAGGTTTCTAGGTAGTTCCTTGGTCGTTCCGATCGTCTTCATTGGCTGGAAGCTCGTCAGAGCAATGGACTGAGTCATGGCCTCCCATATTAATGGGAAGTTGGTGCCTCTACTCAAAGACGCAGTGCTCCCTGGCTTTAACTCTCTCTTTTCCAACAGTTTTTAGATAGAGATGGAGAGAGGAGTTATAGCTCTTGTTACACACTAGAAAATAGATGTGAAGTAAGAAGGGTCCACCCATGGGAGAGAGGGGGGCATGCTCGGTTACATAGTGGTTAGCAAGAGGGGAAACTAAGAGAAAATGACAATGGCAAATATCTACATCACAATGCAATCATCAAAACCCTTCCACCCCGGGCCTCACATGCATAAATTCCCCTACATGGCCACATTTGATCAATCCCAATTACCACACATTTTATTTATTAATCCACAACCTTCAGTTGTTCATAGCATCTAAAGCCCTGAGCTCATGACCCGAAGTCATTGATATCCACCACAACCTTGATATGTTCATAGGATTTAGAGACCTGAGCAGGTGACCTTGACTCATTAATGCCATCAACAACCCCGAGTTGTTCATAGCATCTAGAGGCCTAAGCCCATGACCCAAAGTTGCTCAGGTCATACATAACCCTAAGCAGTTCATAGCATCTTGAGCCTTCATATCATGACCTAGAGTTGTTCATGTCATCTATAGCTTTAAGCTATTTATAACAATGATTTTCGTGCCCAGCTGGTGTATGTTCTGTTGATCGGTGCTAGTAGAATCCGTGCGAGTTTTGGAAAATGGTAGAATCCGGGCAAGTACCGGGAAAAGGTAGAATCCGTGCGAGTACCAAAAAACTGTCCCTGTGAGTACCGGAAAAGGGTAGAATCTAGGTGAGTACCGAAAAAGTGTAGAATCCGAGCAAGTACCGGCAAAAGGGTTCGGGTGAGTGTCGGAAAATGGTAGAATCCGTGCAAGTACCGAAAAAATGGTACAATCCGGGCGAGTACCGGGAAAAGATAGAATCCGTGCGAGTACCTAAAAACTGTCTGTGCGAGTACTGAGAAAATGGTAAAATCCGGGCGAGTACCGGAAAAGTGTAGAATCCGGGCGAGTACCAAAAAAGGGTTTGGGCGAGTATCGGAAAATGGTAGAATTCGGGCGAGTATCGGGAAAAAGTAGAATCCATGCGAGTATCGAAAAACTATTCGGGCGAGTACCGAAAAAGGGTAGAATCCGGGCGAGTACCGAAAAAGTATAGAATCCAGGCGAGTACCGGAAAATGGTAGAATCCATGTGAGTATCGGAAAATGGTAGCATCCGGGTGAGTACCAGGGAAAGGTAGAATCCGTGCGAGTATTGAAAAACTGTCCGTGCGAGTACCCAAAAACAGTAGAATTCGGGCGAGTACCGGAAAATGGTAGAATCCAAGCAAGCATCGGGAAAATCTAGAATCCGTGCGAGTACTGAAAAACTGTCCGTGCGAGTACCAGAAGAGGGTAAAATCCGGGCGAGTACTGGAAAAGTGTAGAATCCGGGCGAGTACCAAAAAAGGGTTCGGGCAAGTACCGAAAAATGGTAGAATCCGGGCGAGTACCAAGAAAAGGTAGAATCCGTGCGAGTATCGAAAAATTGTTCAGGTGAGTACCAAAAAAAGGTAGAATATGGGCGAGTACCGAAAAACTGTCCCTGTGAGTACCGGAAAATGGTAGAATCCAGGCAAGTACCGAAAAAGTGTAGAATCCGGGCGAGTACTGGAAAAAGGGTTCGGACAAGTATCGGAAAATGGTAGAATCCGTGCGAATATCTGAAAATGGTAGAATCCGTGCGAGTACCGGAAAAATAGTAGCATCCGGGCGAGTACCGGTAAAATTAGAATTCATGGGAGTACCAAAAAACTGTCTGTATGAGTACCGGAAAAGGGTAGAATCCGGGCGAGTACGGAAAAAAAGGTTCGAGCGAGTGTCGAAAAATAGTAGAATCTGTGGGAGTATCTGAAAATGGTACAATCCATGCGAGTACCGGAAAAGGGTAGAACTCAGGCGAGTACCGAAAAAGTGTAGAATCCGAGCGAGTACTAGAAAAAGGGTTCGTGCGAGTACCGAAAAATGGTAGAATCCGTGCAATTATTGGAAAAATGATAAAATTCAGGCAAGTACCGGGAAAAGGTAGAATCCGTGCGAGTACTGAAAAACAGTCCCTATGAGTGCCAGAAAATGGTAGAATTCAGGTGAGTTCCGAAAAAGTGTAGAATCCTAGCGAGTACCGAAAAAAAAGTTTAGAAGAGTACCGAAAAATGGTACAATCCGTGCAATTAACGGAAAGGGGTAGAATCGGGGCGAGTACCGCGAAAAGGTAGAATCCATACGAGTAACGAAAAACAGTCCCTATGAGTACCGAAAAAGGGTAGAATCCGGGCGAGTGCTGAAAAAGTGTAGAATTCGGGCCAGTACCGAAAAAAGGGTTCGGGCGAGTGTCAGAAAATGATAGAATCCGTGCAATTATAAAAAAAATGGTAGAATCCGGGCGAGTACCGGGAAAATGTAGAATCGGTACGAGTACTGAAAAACTATTCCTGTGAGTACCGAAAAATGGTAGAATCCAGGCAAGTACCGGCAAAGTGTAGAATCCGAGGGAGTACCAGAAAAAGGGTTCGAGCGAGTGTCGGAAAATGATAGAATCCGTGCAAGTACCGGGAAAAGGTAGAATTCGTGCGAGTACCGAAAAACTGTCCATGAGTGTACCGGAAAAGGGTAGAATCCGGGCAAGTATCAGAAAAGTGTAGAATCCGGGCGAGTATCGAAAAAGTGTAAAATCCGGGCGAGTATCGAAAAAAGGGTTCGGGCGAGTGCTGGAAAATGGTAGAATCCGTGCAAGTATCTGAAAATGGTACAATACGTGCGAGTACCGGAAGGGCGAGTAGCGGGAAAAGGTAGAATCCGTGGGAATACCAAAAAACTATTCGTACAAGTACCGAAAAGGGTAAAACCCGGGCGAGTACCGAAAAAAGGGTTCAGGCGAGTGTCGGAAAATGATAGATTCCGTGCAATTACCAGAAAAATGGCAGAATCCAGGCAAGTATCGGGAAAAGGTAGAATCGGTGCAAGTACCGAAAAACTATTCCTGTGAGTTCTGGAAAATTGTTGAATCCGGACAAGTACCGAAAAAAGGGTTCGGGCGAGTGTCGGAAAATGGTAGAATCCATGCGAGTACCAAAAAAATGCTAGAATCTAGGCAAGTACCGAAATCCGTGGGAATATTGAAAAACTGTCCGTTCAAGTACCAGAAAAGGGTAGAACCCAGGCCAATACCAAAAAAGTGTAGCATCCGTGCGAGTACCAAAAAAAGGGTTCGGGCGAGTACCGAAAAATGGTAGAATCCGGGCGAGTACTAGGAAAAGGTAGAATCCATGCGAGTACCGAAAAACTGTCCCAGTGAGTACCGGAAAAGGGTAGAATCCAGGAGAGTACCGGAAAAGTGTAGAATCCGGGCGAGTACTAGAAAAAGGGTTCGGTCGAGTGTCGGAAAATGGTAGAATCCGTGCGAGTACCAGAAAAATGGTAGAATCCAGGCGAGTACCGAAAAATGGTAGAATTTGTGCGAGTATCTGAAAATGGTACAATCTGTACGAGTATCGGAAAAATGGTAGAATCTGGGTGAGTACCGGGAAAAGGTAGAATCCGTGGGAGTACCAAAAAATTGTCCGTACGAGTACCAAGAAATGGTAGAATCCGGCGAGTACCGGAAAAGTGTAGAATCTGGGCGAGTACCGAAAAGAGGTAGAACCCAGGTGAGTACCGAAAAAGTATAGAATTCGGGCGAGTACCGGGAAATGGTAGAATCCATGCGAGTACCAAAAAAATGGTAGAATCCGGGCGAGTACCGGGAAAAGGTAGAATCCATGGGAGTACCAAAAAATTGTTCGTACGAGTACTGGAAAAGGGTAGAACCCGGGCGAGTACCGGAAAAGTGTCGAATCCCGGCGAGTTCAAGAAAATGGTAGAATCTGTGCAATTATCGAAAAAATGGTAGAATCTGGGCGAGTACCGGAAAAAGGTAAAATCCGTCCGACTACCAAAAAATTGTACTTATGAGTACCGGAAAATGGTAGAATCCAGGCGAGTACCGGAAAAGTGTAGAATCCGGGCGAGTACCAGAAAAGAGGTTTGGAAGAGTACCGAAAAATGGTACAATCCATGCAATTAATGGAAAATGGTAGAATCAGGGCGAGTACCGGGAAAAGGTAGAATTCGTGCGACTACCGAAAAATTGTCCGTGTGAGTACCGGAAAAGGGTAGAATCCGGGTGAGTACCGAAAAAAAGGTTCGGGCGAGTGCCGAAAAATGGTAGAATCCATGCGAGTATCTAAAAATGGCAGAATCCGTGCGAGTACCGGAAAAATGGTAGAATCCGGGCCAGTGCCGGGAAAAGGTAGAATCCGTGGGAGTACCAAAAAAATGTCCGTACGAGTACCGGAAAAGGGTAGAATCCGGGCGAGTATCGGAAAAGTTTAGAGTCTGTCCGAGTACCGAAAAAAGGGTTCGGGCGAGTGTCGAAAAATGGTAGAATCTGTGCGAGTATCTAAAAATTGTACAATCTGTGCGAGTACTGGAAAAAGGTAGAACTCGGGCGAGTACTGGAAAAGTGTAGAATCCGGGCAAGTACCAAAAAATGGTAGAATCCGTGCAATTATGAAAAGAATGGTAGAATCTAGGAGCGTACCGAGAAAAGGTAGAATCCGTGTGAGTACCGAAAAACTATCCCTATGAGTACCGGAAAATGATAGAATCCAGGCGAGTACCGGAAGAGTGTATAATCCGGGCGAGTACTGGAAAAAGGGTTCAGAAGAGTACCGAAAAATGGTACAATCCGTGCAATTAACGGAAAGGGGTAGAATCGGGGCGAGTACTAAGAAAAGGTAGAATCTGTACGAGTAACGAAAAACTATCCCTGTGAGTACCAAAAAAATGGTAGAATCTGGGCAAGTACCCGGAAAAGGTAGAATCCGTGCAAGTATCAAAAAACCATCCGTGCGAGTACCGGAAAATGGTAGAACCCGGGCGAGTACCGGAATAGTGTAGAATCCGGGTGAGTACAGGAAAAAAGGACCTGGCGAGTACTGAAAAATGGTAGAATCCGTGCAATTATCGAAAAAATGGTAGAATCCAGGCGAGTATAGGGAAAAGGTAGAATTCGTGCGACTACCGAAAAATTGTCCGTGTGAGTACCGAAAAATGGTAGAATCCGGGCGAGTACCGAAAAAAAGGTTCGGGCGAGTGCTGAAAAATGGTAGAATCCATGCGAGTATCTGAAAATGGCAGAATCCGTGCGAGTACCGGAAAAATGGTAGAATCCGGGCCAGTGCCGAGAAAAGGTAGAATCCGTGGGAGTACCAAAAAAATGTCCGTACGAGTACCGGAAAAGGGTAGAATCCGGGCGAGTATCGGAAAAGTTTAGAATCTGTCCGAGTACCGAAAAAAGGGTTCGGGCGAGTGCCGAAAAATGGTAGAATCTGTGCGAGTATCTAAAAATTGTACAATCTGTGCGAGTACTGGAAAAAGGTAGAACTCGGGCGAGTACCGGAAAAGTGTAGAATCCGGGCGAGTACCAAAAAATGGTAGAATCCGTGCAATTATCAAAAAAATGGTAGAATCTGGGAGCGTACCGAGAAAAGGTAGAATCCGTGCGAGTACCGAAAAACTATCCCTATGAGTACCGGAAAATGATAGAATCCAGGCGAGTACCGGAGAGTGTATAATCCGGGCGAGTACTGGAAAAAGGGTTCGGAAGAGTACCGAAAAATGGTACAATCCGTGCAATTAACGGAAAGGGGTAGAATCGGGGCGAGTACTAAGAAAAGGTAGAATCTGTACGAGTAACGAAAAACTATTCCTGTGAGTACCAAAAAAATGGTAGAATCTGGGCAAGTACCCGGAAA
>JAJJMF010000679.1:0-14673 GCA_022058775.1 Vitis hybrid cultivar
CCTTTAGGGTGATTATCATAGGTTGGATTAGCCTCAAATTCCTAACAGATAGGTTAACCATGTTTTCATTGGTTTGGTTCGAAAAATAGTAGAAAATGGAAAAACAAAATATTCTCTCAAACATCATTAGTGGGATAAGTATTTGAATTGTCATGTGCGAATTAAGTCAAGTGCATAAGATGAGAGTGTGATAGAGGAATGTGTACCTTGAGAGTGTGCAATCCTTAGATGACAAGACAAAAAAAAAAAGTTATCCAAAATTAATTGAAATCTTTTACAAATGATAGTTTTGTATACCCCTTGTATAATTAGAACATTTATCTTGTACAATTAGAATATTTATCTTGTCCAATTGAACATTTATCTTATACAGTTAATGTAACACCCTTGTACAATGGTACAATTTCATCCACATGCATACATTATGTGCCCACATATGATGTATGAACCATATTTCCAATGGTTTGATTTAGAAAATGATATAAAACGTAAAAACAAATTTTTTTCCCCAAACATCATTATTAGGGTAAGTATTTGAATTGTCATATACGAGTTAAATAAAGTACATGAAATGAAAGAATTTGTAATAAGAAAGCGTATAATCCTTAAATGACAAAAAAAAAAAGTTGTTCAAAATGTACAATCTTGTACACCCTTGTACAATTAGTATAATAGTCTTATATAACAGTATAAATTTCATATATATACATAAATTATGTCCACGTGAATGTGTAAAACTATATTCTTAATAGTTTGACATTTAAAATAATTAAAATAAATAAAACGTTATTTTATTTTATTTTCAATGCAAAATGTAATTAAAAATGAAACAAATAAATTACTTAAAAACTATTATTTAAGTCAAATTTATTTATCTATTTCCTTTTATTTTTGGAAATAAAAAATAATAATAAAAATTTATTTAACCATAAGAAATATAAATATAAGATCTGTTAGAAAATACCAAATTTATTTATTTATTTCATTTTATTTTTGGAATTAAAGAAAATAATAATAATAAATTTATTTAACTGTAAAAAAATATTAATATAGGATATGTTAAAAAATAGAACTAAGCCCAAATTTATTTACTTATTTCATTTTATTTAGTTAAATTAGAAAATAATTTATTTTAATAGATCAAAATGTGCACAATTAATCTATTACTTTGTTAAATATGGATATATTAAAATTTTCTATTAGACAAAAAATAAATAAAGAAAATAAAATTAAAAAGAATGATAAATATATATAATTTAGTTATTTAATTATTTTTCATGTAAAAGATAGTCACACAAAAAACATATAATTGATCAATTCTTTTGTTTGATTGTAAACATACTATATATTTATTATTATTATTATTAAAATAATTAATGGAAAAAAATAGAAATGGATAATAATGAAATTTAATTCTTTTTATTATTTTCATGTAAAAAATAGTAGTAAACAAGGTTTTCAATTTTTATTTTTAAAAATAGTTTTCATTTTTTAATTAAATGTTTTTTCAAAAAAAATATAAAAATTAAAAATCATATTACCATTTTTTTTTTAGAAAGTATTTTTTTTTTAATAGTTTTTGAAGGTACTTTTTCTTTATTTATAATTTAAAATAGAAAATAATCTGATTTTCAATTATTTATAATAAAAAGTTTTAAAAAAACAATGAAAATTTTAAATAATTAAAATAAAATTATTATGGTTGGGAAACGGTGGTGCAATAAAAAAAAAAAAAAGAAAGATCAACGGATATTCTAGTCCACCACTTTTATATCCGCAAAATAAATTAGAGTTAATACTATATTGTCTCTTAATGTAGGGACTTGCCGTGTGGCTCAGAATCATCATTTGCGTGCTCTTTCTACAATAACGGCAATGACATCGCATGCATTCATGAAAGTGAGACCGAGTATGAGGTCTGACAGAAACGTGATCAACCCAAGTTCATTTGTGGAAAAACTCAGTTCCTTGGTGGGGAGGTAGGTCGACCTTAAAGTCTACCTATGAGTATGATCCCACTACGTGGCCTTCATCACTGTGATTTGGGCAGATGCAATATTGATGTAGAGAACCAACTTCTTCTCACTTTTAATTTGTTGTTGTGGATGGAACTAATGTTTATACTTTTGATATGTGTATTCCGTTTAGATGGAGGGCAAGCTCAACCAAAATTGTATGTGAGAAGAACTTGTTATTTCTAGAGCTGGAGCCGTGGCGAGAGATTGCATATGAAAAAGGTTCAATTTGTTGTCAATTCATCCAAGTGCCGTTGGCGCTCAAATTATGGACTTACCGGGTAGACGACTTCCAATTGTGGAGGCAAAGTCTTCCATGCTGACCCAGTCCTGATTTGGAAAGCCTTCAGCATAAGATGAGGCTGAAGTCGTTGAAAATTTCTATTGCGTACCATGGAAAATCTGTTTGCTTTTCAGATTTATTACATATACGTGATCGCTTTTATATATATATATATATATATATACGAGTAGGGGAATATGTAGTGCTTCATCAAAATCACATCTTTTCCTCCCCTCCACCCCTGCATCTTCTCCTCTTCCAAACTAAATGAAACCAGCATACATGGGTTTCATTTTAATTCTTCACTATGCTGTTTTTGCTGTTCTTCTGTCCTCCCTAAGCTCGTTTCGTATTGTGTGTTCAGCTTCCTTGAGCATTAACACCGACAAGGAGGCATTGCTTTCATTTAAATATCATTTGAGCAGCGAATCCTCGGAGACTCTTTCTTCATGGAATGTTAACAACTCCAGCCCATGTAACTGGACTGGTGTTTTATGCAATGAGTCCAGGGATAGGGTCATTGGCCTTGATCTCTCAGGCTTTGGGCTAACAGGCACCATAAGCCCGCATATTGGGAATCTCTCCTTCCTTAGCTCTCTTGAGCTACAAGATAACCAATTGACAGGAACCATTCCTGATCAGGTTGGTGACCTTTCCCGCTTGAGCGTCTTGAACATGAGCTCTAACCACATCACAGGTGCGATACCACTCAACATAACTATGTGTTTAGAGCTCGAGATCCTGGACTTGAAGGAAAATAAAATCTCGGGTACAATTCCTGCAGAGCTCGGCCGTCTCAGAAATTTGGAAATCCTCAAACTGGGTAGCAATCAGCTTGTTGGTGATATTCCTCCTTCTATCAGCAACCTTTCCTCACTGGACACGCTAAGCTTGGGCACCAACAATTTGGGTGGCAGGATTCCTGATGATTTGGATCGCCTTCAGAATTTGAAAGTACTCGATCTAACCATTAATCAGCTGGAGGGCACTGTCCCTTCATCCATATACAACATTACTTCGCTGGTTAATTTGGCTGTGGCGTCCAACAACCTCTGGGGCGAAATTCCTAGTGATGTTGGAGATAGGCTTCCAAACCTTCTCATCTTCAATTTCTGCATCAATAAATTCACTGGTGGAATTCCTGGATCTTTGCACAATCTCACCAACATTACTGTCATTCGGATGGCACACAACCTTTTGGAAGGATCAGTGCCACCAGGTCTGGGGAATCTTCCGCAGCTGCGTATGTACAATATTGGGTACAATCGGATTAAAAGCTCAGGTGATCAGGGTCTCGATTTCATTACTTCTTTGACAAACAGTACCCATCTTAACTTCCTTGCCATTGATGGCAATTTTCTGGAGGGTGTGATTCCAGAATCTATTGGTAATCTTTCTACTTCTCTCACAAGTTTACATATGGGTCAGAACAAGATCTACGGTAGTATACCACCCTCAATCAGTCATCTTAGCAGCTTGGCTTTGCTTAATTTGAGCCATAATCTTATTTCTGGTGAACTCCCACCAGAAATCGGTGAACTTGGGGAGATGCAGGAATTGTATTTGGCTTCCAATAATATCTCCGGCAGAATTCCAAGCTCCCTTGGCAATCTCCGACAATTGAGTCAGCTTGATTTATCTAGCAATAGATTGGTGGGAGGAATACCCACAAATTTTTCTAACTTCCAGAGATTGCTCTCAATGGATCTATCCAATAACAGGCTCAATGAAAGCATACCCAAGGAGATTCTCGGCCTTCCCGATTTGAGCACTCTGCTGAATCTATCCAAGAACTCTCTGACTGGACCTTTGCCTCGAGAAGTTGAAGCACTCGAAAGTGTTGTCACAATTGACCTCTCTCACAACCATTTATCTGGAAGCATTCCCGAATCCATTAGCAAATGTAAGAGCTTAGAGGAATTGTTCATGGCAAACAACAATTTCTCAGGTTCTATTCCAGATACTCTGGGGGAAGTGAGGGGCTTGGAAATACTTGACCTCTCTACAAACCAACTCACTGGCTCAATACCCAGCAGTCTCCAAGAACTTCAGGCCCTTCATTTGCTAAACCTCTCTTTCAACAACCTGGAAGGAGTTGTTCCCAGCGAGGGAATCTTTAAAAATCTCTCCCGTGTTCATATCGAAGGAAACTCAAAGCTTTGCTTGAATTTGGCCTGTACGAAAGGCCATGGAAGAAGATTTGCTGTCTTTCATATTATACTTATAATCGCTTCAGCGATAGCAATATGCTTGGCAATCGGTTTGTTTACCTATCTAAAGAAAAGCAAAGCAAAGAAATTGCCGATCGCGTCGGAGTCGTATAAAGTGCTGCACCAAGTGGTCTCTTATGATGAGCTACGCATGGCAACTGGGAATTTCAACCAGCAAAATCTGATCGGGAAAGGGAGCTTCGGGTCAGTTTACAAAGGGTATCTTACAGAAGGTACTGCAGTCGCAATCAAGGTGCTTGACATCGAAAGAAATGGATCATGGAAGAGTTTCTTCGCCGAGTGTGAGGCTTTGCGGAACGTAAGGCACCGGAATCTTGTGAAGCTGATCACCTCATGCTCTAGTTTGGACTTTAAGAATGTAGAATTTCTGGCTCTGATTTATGATTTCATGCACAATGGGAGCTTGGAAGACTGGATCAAGGGAACGAGAAGGCACGCAAGTGGATGTGCGCTGAATCTCGTAGAGAGATTGAAGATAGCCATTGACGTTGCTTGCGCCATGGATTACCTGCACCATGACTCTGAAACTCCCATCGCCCACTGTGATCTGAAGCCAAGCAACGTGCTGTTGGACAAAGACATGACCGCCAAGGTAGGGGACTTCGGGTTGGCCAGGTTACTGATGGACAGAGCGGCCGATCAACAGTCAATAGCCTCCACTCACGGTCTCAGGGGTTCCATAGGATACATACCTCCAGGTTAGCAGTAACAACTAACACACCTGATCTTTTTATTTTACACTAATAGTCATGTCGCCTGAGTTTAACACTCTCCACAAAATTGGTCAATGCAGAGTACGGACTGGGAGGGAAACCAACAACATCCGGAGATGTGTACAGCTATGGAGTTATGTTGTTAGAGATGTTTACAGGGAAAAGCCCAACCCATGAGAGTTTCCTTGGGGGACTGACCTTAGCCCAGTGGGTTCAATCAGCTTTCCCAACAAACGTAAGGCAAGTGGTGGACCCTGAGCTGCTGCTTCCCACCGGAGATCTTCAACATGAAGGACACCCAATAAGCGAGGAAGTGCAGCACGAATGTCTGATTGCTGTCATTGGGGTTGCGCTATCTTGCACCGTGGACTCTTCAGATAGACGCATCAGCTCCAGAGATGCTCTCTCCCAACTCAAAACTGCTGCCAAGGCCCTTCTCAAACCGACCCTCGATGATATGGAGGAAGGAGCTGCACCCCATTGTGTCGTTGATGTATAGTACTTTACTTGCCCATCTCTTATGCTCAACTTACTAGTGCGTGGGTATATATATATATATCATTGTGTGTAAAAACTAGAAACGATAATATAATGTCTTTATATACGGAAATCCAGAAATTAAGAATATATATATATATTACGGAAATCTAGAAATTAAGAATATTTTTCTTATCATTTCGGAGAATCCATAAGGTTTTTAACACTACCATTTGAGTAGAATTTAAGGCCAGTCAGACCCAAAAAATGGTAGGCTTAAAAACCTCGGTTTCATTGGGCGTATTTCCATGGGCCAGGGCAAGGCAGGCCAATAGATTGAAATTAATTTTAAATTTATATAATAACTTATTTAATTATCAATTTTTTTAAATTAAGTATATTTATATATTGAATAGTACCATATCAAATACATACTTTAATTCATTTGTTCAAATTAATTTTCATAAATTAAAAGTATTTAAATATATTCTTTAATTATTTTTTATAAATTATAATTTAATAATTTTTAATTTAAAAAAAATTAACTAAACCCTTATTTGACAACTACGACTTTAATTAAAAAATGAACCCTTAATTATTAACTGTGATTTTACTTAAAAAATGTAGTTTTAGTTCACAATTAAAATTTTAGTTTAAAAATAAAGATTTTAACTAAAATGATTTTAAAAAATATTTTTTAAATCTTATTTTATTTTATTTTATTTTAATAGATGGGCCATTTTGACCCAAAACTCGGCCTTTCATCCATTCTCCGAAAAGAGGGAAGTGTGAATATGCAGGGAAACAGAAAGGACAAAGAACGATGAGGAAGTTGCGGGGTTTTGATGTTTTGGTGGGGCCTTGACAGCGATAGGGCATGGGTCCTGGCAGCTTTAGATGAGCTGTTTAATTGCTAATTTAGTGGCTGGTAGGGACGGCTGGTGGCAGCTACAAAGACTAGGGTCATTACGAGTGGCTGTGTTGAGGTATCGTGAATGTCTTTGGCCCCCAAAAGAGGGGCTGTATCAGAGGGTGGGGCAGCTGAAGGGTGGATATTTCACAGTATTATCATTTTCAGGATGTAAGAAAAGGAATGTGGTTTTCTCTTTATGGTTATTACCAACACAAAAATAATTTTTAAACTATGAATACAAACTTCAATCATAAAAATTCAATTTTTTTCCATAAAAATTCTTTTTTGACGTAAAAGTAAAACTTGTTACAAAAGAATGTAAAAGTATTCATGCCTATTTTTCTTTAATGATAGGAGAGTTAGGGGAAAATTTAAAGAAAAGTGGGAAAACAATTATTGAAAGCACGATAGACTTATGTGTTTGACGCCTTTTATGTTTTTTATATCAATCATAAATATTAAAAAAATTAAATTTAAACTAAAGGTAGTTTTTCATAATTTTTTTATTAATCATATAGTTTTAAAAAATTGAATTTATATTAAAGAAATATCATTTCCAAAATACTATAAAATCAAATTAATACTAAAGGTGTCTCTTGAATAGACATTTTTTATCATTTTTATATCAGTCACACAATGAAAAAATTTGAATTTACATTAAAAGAATATACAATTCCATAAAATTGAATTTATACTAAATATGTCTTTTGAAGAAACACTTTTCATAATTTTTATACTAGTAACCTATCAAAAAAATTAAATTTATACTAAAAGTATTTCTTAAAGGAAAACCTTTCAATATAAATTTAATTTTATGGAATTGTGGAATATGTCTTTTAAAAATACGCTTTTAGTATAAATTCAATTATTTCAATGGATGACTGATTCTTGAATTTAGAATTTTGTCCAATATTTTTCAGGGTCTCATTTTGCTCTTGTTTTTAACTTTGTTGATCTCAATAAAAGACTAAATATAAAGTTGAAGTCACTACAATTAGTAGGGTTATCTCTCTCTCTCTCTTTCTCTCCCCCTACTTCACTCTCTTATTCTATAATTAACTTTATGAAGCTATTTAGCAAACACTAGAATATAAATTTTTTTTTTCTTTTTGATTGAATGATACTTTTGTTCAAGACATTTGTGCTTCTTTATGCCTTCCATTTTGAATTCAAGTGCCTTTTGCAGGATATAAACCGTCTCTTTTTTCTTGTGAAGTTTGATGAAGCAATAGATTGATTGTAATGTGTTGGTCTAAAGATTTGAACCATGAACACTATTAACTCTTTCTATGTGAGCTTGCAGTAGATATTTCTTAATAACACAGAATTAAAAGTTTTTAGAAGGTGTAGGAATCTCTTACTGAACCAATTGAAATAAGCTTCTTTCAGATCTGAAAGCATGCATTATCATATGCTATGTTATTCTAAGAGGGACTTGTTGTATGTGAGGTCATGTTAAAGTTTTCATGTATATCATTGATGTTAATAATTTATTGTATCAAATTAATTTTAATTAAAATTATATTTTATAATATATTATAACTTTATTAATTGTTTTGATATTTTAGTTATTTTTTAATAAATTTATCCTTTTACTATTCTTAAAATAAAAACATTAAAAATCAAACAATATTAATATTAAAAGGATAAATATAAAAAAAAAATTAAAAGTGAAGTGATAGACAATTTTTCAAAATATAATGAATGTGATAAATATGAAAAGTAATAAAAAAAAAGGATTATATAGAATAAAAAGATAATATAAATTTAAAATAAAAAATAAAAAATGGAAAATTTCTTCATGTCCCAAACTTCTAGAAACATCTTCAATTTGTTTCCTAATCCTAGAAACTTCTTTTGACCCATGACCCAAATCCCTTTCCATATATATGATATTTCTTCATGTCAAGAAGCAAAACAAATTTAAGATCATAACACTAAAAAAATATCAGTCAACTCTAAAAAAACAATTCTAAACCAAACATATGGGATGTAACTATAGCTTTTGAAAGTTTATTCAACAACTTGATATTAGTAAAGATGAAGAATATGCCCTTGAGGCCTGACTCTAGTGGTTAAGGGATGTGAGGATGTGTGGGAGGTTCTAGGTTCAAGTCCCAATGGGACAAAAATTTACACATCAAAAAAAATGAAGGATATTCTAAATTTAATGAAGAAATTTAAGCCTTAATTTTCCCACTGCAAAAATCAGAGAACTTCTTGATGAAGATTTGATACTCCAAATTTGAGCAAGTCTAACGTCAAGTTTCGAATAGAGAAGGGCAGCTTCCCTAGTTTAAGTAAATTTGTACCAGTCAACGTTCCATAACATGTAACAAGATTTATCCTAAAAGAGTAGTAATCAATGTCATAGCAGAAGATGGAAACCTTTTCAATGTTGGAAAATTCCCATGGTTAATTAATACAAAGAAGTAGAAACCCTGTTCCCCTGCATCATATAAAAGAAAGAATCAAAAGCAACCACTTTTCTTTGGCATCTCAATCATGACTCTTGCATTCAGATGATAGATTGAAAGTGTAAAATCAACAGGCAGGATGATAAATCTCAATGAATCATATAACTTTACCAATAAAAAAAAAATAAAAAAATGAATCATATAACCATTTTTCATTCTCCATTACTAATATAAATAATGCATACCATTGATAAAAAGCACCATTGTTGTCTTCTTTGCTATGTAATTTGAATTAGAGATGAAACCATCCATCTCAAAGACTGAACTAGAAACATCATCATCTGCAGCTTCAATTTTCATAAGATTGCGAGCAACTGAGACCCCAAAGACAGATCTAATTGCATCAAGTCTCGAAGATGTGGCAACTGTATGAACATCCGCTCTGGCAGCTCCATGCTGAGTACCATAAAAGAATCAAATTACATGAGTTGCGGAACATAATTCAATAATTCAAATGATAACTCTTACAAACTGGTAAGGAAGAGAAGCAATATCAAGAGACAAGACCTTTCTGCAAGAGAAGTTCACATTAATGTGATGAATGGCAAATCGGCTTAGCAGGTCAACAATCTTTGGATAATCATCAGCTGAATTTTGCAGCGTTTTCCTCCGGGCAGTCATGTTATAAAATAGATTTTCAATCTGATCCACATGCAAAAGAAAATGGAAATTATCATAATTTTAGAAACAGCAAAAGACTAATCGGAATTGCTAGTTTAATGCATGAGGATAATTTGATCCAATTAATCTCCAATTTCTCAATAAAAAATGAAACCCAATTAAAGTCCTGTAATTCAGGAGTAACCATATTATAATGAATATCTAAATATAGCACATAGCTCCATTGTAACCAATTTTTTTTATGATTTATCAGTGACACTGGTCGATCTTTTCAAATCTTCCCAGGGTAACTTTTTCTTTTCCTCAAGCATTACTTCTTTCAGTTTCATATTCATGATTAAGGTGTGTTCAGTTCTAAGGAAAAGGAAAGAAAATGCTCAAGATGCCTCCCTTTTTTCCAGCTTTTATTACTTTTAAGCATTTTTTTTCCTTTTCTATTTCTATGTCACCAAAGAAGATACTACCAGAAAAAAGACTAATGTTGTCACATGTAAAAGAAAATAGGTTAGTCAAGGGGTTGCCATTGTCACCAAAAAGATGAACCAGTTATCTCAAATAACGCTTTCTCTAGGTTTCACAAAGAAATTACTTGTCAAACCCACATGTCCTAAGAATTGGGACACATGGCATGGTTGCTAGTTTTTAAATTCGTTTACAGAATTTATATTCATCAATCAAGCAAAATCAAGACATTAACTAATTCTTTTTCTGATCATCTCTCTCCTTCAAACTTTTCATGATATCTAAGCTTCAACAATCTTCATATTATTCATTAGGTTTCCTTATTCAAAAATTATATAAACCTTATTTTAAATAAGGCTAAACAAAATCGCACATAATCTTTACTTATTCCCTTTCCAAACATTGACATCAGGGTTCCCACCAGGTTCTCTCACTCTAATTATCTTCCATTGGAAAAATATGTTCACCAGGTTATGTGAAGTAAAATAATTTGGGGATTTCTTGCTGGATCCAAACATTGAAGAGGATGACACCTATGGTCAAGGTTTTTACTTGGCTTGTGGTTAATAAGAAAGTTAATACCAATGACTTGCTTCAATTGAGGAAGCCCTACAAAGCACCAAGTCCAGACCAATGTATTATGTTTTTGAAGGCAGAGAATTAGTTGATTATATTTTTCTCCATCATCCCACTGCACTAGAATTATGACATAAAATGTTCAACATAGCCAATGTCAAATATATTCCTCCTTGGGGCATAGCAGATAGTAGGCTCCTTTAAAGGCTTTGACAGCCAACCCAGAGGAAAGATTCTTTAGCAGATGGGTGTTCTATCCTTGATATGGTTCATTTGGTTGGAGAGAAGTGCAAGGATATTTGATGAATAAAGATCTATAGATGCCATCTAGGATCTGAATTACTTTTTTCTCCTTCCTATGGGCCTCAATCATTGAGCCTTTTGCAGATATAGCTTTAATATCTCTTATTGCTAGACTGGAAGAGTGCTTGCTGCTTAAACAGGTCGAAGAGGAAAGTAATAATGGATTGGTTGCCCCCTCCAGTGAGTTCGGTAAAGTTAAACTTTGACAGATGTTTCATGGGTAATCCTAGACAATTGGGTATAGTAGAAGTGACTAGAGATCATACAAGTACAGTTTTGAGAGCTTACTCTAAGCATCTAGAAGTGGGGTTGGCTATTAAAGCAGAGATATTAGCATTATTGAAGGGTTTGCAGCAGGCCAAAGCTTTATATCTATCCAATCCATCTGTGGAGGGAGATTCTACTATTGTAATATCTTAGGTGTCCATTAGGGAGAGACTAGTTCATGGGAGTTTGATAACTGGATGCGAGAAATCATAAATATTGCTAGTGATTTGAGTTGCTGCTTTTCTTGGGTTCCTCGTTTAGCTAATCAAGTCACTAGCTAGTTAGCCAAACAAGAAGCAACGCACTTGGCCTCTTTTGTAAGAGATTTTCTTCCCCTGAGTGTATATTGTTCTTCTATCCAATGCACATGGGTTTTACCCCTTGTGAGGAGGATCTGGTTTTGTTGTGGCATTGTATTCTTAGTTATTTCCTGACCAACTTTTGAACATCTTGAAAGAATTGTTTGTCCTTCTTGTATTCATCATTTAATGAATGAACATGTTTTGTTTGTCTACAAAAAAAAGAAAAAAAGAAAAAGAAAAAAGGAGGATGACACCACTTGAACCAAACTTGACTTTAATGCTTAGGAAGATCATGACCTTCACTCCCTAAGAAAGTCACGGCAGTTGTGGTCTTGGACTTGTATACATTATTTAGTACATGACAAATGAAATCTGTTCACTAAGAACCCAACACAACTTTACAAAGATCTTCAAAAATGCACAAAATCATGTTCCTGCTCTATAGTAGATTATATCCACAAAGATAAGCCTATTTGTGACACTTCACACTCAATTAGGTACTCCATTCCAAATGAACAAGGCAAGTTCCTTTGGTTTTAAAATGTAGTTGCTCCAAAACATCATACATTTGTTGCTTCCATTCATGCCCAACTACCTTTACACAGTATACATGAAATTATGGCAAATGGCCTAGGCAAGGAGTATTTATCAAAATTTTAATCCTTTTCATGGAGTTATTCTCAATGTGGTGAGAATGAGGCAGGGGTTGTCCACTATTTTCTCAACCTCGCAAAAATATTTATTACCATCATTCAATTTCTATAGACAACTATCACAGTTCCAACAACAGGACCAAGTCACCAAATTCATAATATTCCTACTCCAATATTAGTTCTTCAAATCAATGCTAACAATTTCTATGTTAGATATGTCATGGTCACAGTGATCTTGAATACGGAAACCATTTTAAGCATTACCAAATAGAAAGTGA
Source organism: Vitis hybrid cultivar (assembly GCA_022058775.1). Lineage (NCBI taxonomy): Eukaryota > Viridiplantae > Streptophyta > Magnoliopsida > Vitales > Vitaceae > Vitis > Vitis hybrid cultivar. The sequence continues at coordinate 12,572 of JAJJMF010000679.1, forward strand.
TAGTCAAGCCTTAACTACTTTGATCATTAAAAAATCTTCATGATCCTAAGTGGTATCATGATACTGATGCTTTAGCTCACATGAACAAATGATCCAGGTAACAGTTTATCATGATAGAAATGGTCATGTAATTCTTGGAGACAGAACATTAAAATCTGTTTCACATACTGGTTCCATCTTTTTTTCCATCTTCCACTACTCCAATCTCCAGGAGTCAATTTTCACTTGACAGTAATAACATCTTCTAAGATTTTTCATGCAGTTTTGGAATAAAAGAACAGACAATGGGAAAAAGGTTGGGAACTGTGAGTAGATGCAATGGCTTTGCAATATTAAATCAACCCATTACTGCTTTCATTTCTTGAATGTTTTCTTCAATCCAAGCATCTTCTTCTCTATGGCATCAACAGCTTGGTCGTTCTTCAAATCATGTTCTACACACACTCAAAAGTAGCAGTCCTATTCAAATGTTTGAGTTGGATCCAAATGACTTATGTCTCGAGTGCCACTTTGGCACAAACCATAGACTACCATTTTTCTATCAACAAAAGGTGTACTTCTCTATTTATCAGTGTGCATATTGATTTATGGGACCTTAACCCATCAAATCTATTCCAAATTGTAATGTTATTTATTTTCATTGACAATTACATTCATTCATTATATTTAGCTTTATCCACTTAAGAAAATCTATGACTTTTTCTTTACTTTCAAAAATTTCCAAACCCTGATTCATACTGAATTTAATGCAATAACCAAAGTTCATGCACCAAATTCTTAAATACTGTTTTAATCTGGTAAACTTCAAATTTCTTGTCCAAGTACTCAATCACAAAATGGTTGTGTGACTTGTGTTGAATGGATGTCATATTACTGAAGTGTGCTCTTGTGCTTTTATTCCATAGTCCATCCCTGTCCTGATTCTCATGGCAAAAATTAAATAATTTAGCGGCTGAAGGTACCACTTGTCACAAAATGGATGAAATAATTATCTCAAAAGATATTTGTCCTAGATGTCAAATAGAAGTGACTTGATAAATCCACATGTCATACGCATTAGGACAAATAACACAATTATTTATCTTTAAACTCTTGCACTTAATACATATTCAATCAATGACAAATGGTGAAAACTAAAGTACTCTCTTTCTTACATGTTCTCTCCTTAAAAGTTAAACTTTTCAACTCTCAATTTTCATGTTCTTTCTTAGAATTAAATTGGGAGTGACTGATGTTCTATGTTATCAATAAATTTTTCAAGTAACTCCTAAATTCCAAATTACCCAAACCCAAACAATTCCTAAATAATGCCTTTATCACTTTAAATGAAAAAATTAGCCAAAGTCAATTGAAATATCCAGCACATACCATTATCTGAGTTCCCTTTACAGCAGCACAAGCCTTTGGTTCATGCTCCATGACACCATCTCGATAAGATACCCTAGATGATAAATTCATCTAGTCAAAACTCAAAAGAATAAATGGGTAAGCTTTCCCATTGCTACTCATTCTAACTTCTGATCGCGTTCTATTACCACTGATCACCTCAGATGGATGATACAAAGTCACTCAACTAGCAATTTTGTTTTCCAAAATGAAATAACCCAAAATTCACATGCCCCTTTCTTTCGAAATCCAATGGAAAAATAAAAGAGAAACACTGCCAACAAGACCCCAAATAAATCAACAGACACAACAGAACTTAACCAAACATTTGGTGTGCACACACCTGTAACCATGCAACTGACCCGCAGTAATGGTGGTGACTGTAACATGACCCACATAGGTCATGCTCGCCAGCGCCTCTCCTCTGAACCCCATCGACTTTATCGACTGTAAATCTTCAAATTCTGACAACTTCGATGTAGTGTGCCTCTCGCAGAGTATGGGCAAGTCCTCGTACTAATAACAAACAAAAATGAAAACGTCATTCTTTTATCTTGAATTCCAAAATGCGATACACAGATCTCTTCGCTCACAATGCTTCCATTGAATTAGTTAGCAAAGTTCTTATGATTAGGAAAAAAAAACATTCATTGAGGTGAGAAATGAAGATAGCCGAGAGAACAGACTCTGATGCCGTGGCCGTCGTCGGAGACTTG
>JAJJMF010000680.1:0-12077 GCA_022058775.1 Vitis hybrid cultivar
CCATCATTACCCCTCCTAACACTTCCAAAATCACTGGATGTGTAGGACGTAAAGGAATCTTTCCGAGGTGTAGCATGGATTGAGGCACCGCTATCAATCACAAAAATACCAAAAAATTAAAGTTCATTTGTTCTAATTTTCTCTTCATTCTACCTATATGTGACTTTTAAAAAGTGCGCTATCATACTAAATGCTACCCATTCCTTATTTTCCTCACTCTATTGTGGCAAACATATCCCCATAAGCTTTGTCCCTTCCTATCTTCTTATTAAGTTTCAATAGTTGAGCAAACAATCCTCATAACAAAATTTTATATTCATTTTAGGTAAAAGAAAAAATTGAATTTCTTATATATCATCAATCAAATGTTCATATTGTAAAATCTAATTACTTACAAATTTGAGTTGTTAGGTATTGAATTTCTTTGATATCATCAACCAACTGTTCACATTCTAAAATCTAATTACTTACAAATTTGAGTTGTTAGGTAAGATCTTATTTATTTGGAGGATAAAATAGGATGTATTTTCTAACAACTTAAATTTATAAGGAAATGGATTTTAAATAATGTCTGTATTTATTTTTATATTATTTTTAATTGTTAAGATTGTATTTTAAATATGAAACAACAACTTTCTTAAATATCATTAACCTATTGTTTGTACTTTTTAATCTATTTTCTTACAAATTTAAGTTGTTAGGCAATGGCCTATTCATTTGGTGGATGAGATGGGATGTCTTACCTAATAACTTAAATTTATAAACAAGTAGTTTTTAAATAATATTTATATTCATCTTTATATTATTTTAATTATTAAGATACTATATTTTAAACATATGAAACAACAATTTGGTTATCTCGAATTTTTATATTCATATTAGGTCAAACATTGAAGTTCTTAGATATTACCAATCTATTATTTGCATTTTAAAATCCATTTGCTTATAAATTTGAGTTGTTAGGTAACATCTTATTCATTTGGAGGATAAAATAGGAGGTATTACTTAACAGCTTAAATTTATAAGCGAATAGATTTTAAATGGTGTGTGTATTCATCTTTAAATATATTATTTTTAATTTTTATGGTATTGTATTTTAAACATATAAAACAATGCGCAATTTCACTATCTCAAATTTGCTTATTCATATTAGGTCAAACATTGAATTTTTTTTCAAATCATTAATTAATTATTTGCATTTTAAAATCCATTTGTTTACAAAATTGAGTTGTTAGGTAACGCCTTATTCATTTGGAGGATAAGATGGGATGTATTACTAAACAACTCAAATTCATAGGCAAATAGATTTTAAATACTATGTATATTCATCTTTATATATATATTTAATTGTTAAGGTACTATATTTTAAACATATGAAACAACGATTTCGTTATCTAGAATATTTTTTATATTCATATTAAGTTAGAAAAAACATTGAATTTCTTAAATATCATAAACCAGTTGTTCACAATAGTTTTTAAATATTTTTTATATTCATATTAAAGTCTATTTGCTTACAAATTTGAAATGTTAGGTAATCTCTTATTCTTTTGGAGGATAAGATGGGATGTATTATATAACAATAGTTTCATTATCTCAAATTTTTATATTCATATTAAGCTATAGAAAAACATTGAATCTATTTGATTAAAATTTTGAATTGTTAGGAAATAGGTTGATTCTTATCCATTTGGAGGATAAGATGGCATGTATCATCTAACAACTTAAACTTCTATAATAAGCAAATAGATTTTAAACAATGTGTATATTCATTTTTAATTATTAAGGTATTATATTTTAAATTTATGAAACAATATTTAAGGTTTCTTAAATGTAATTCAATTATCAAATTTCTACATTTTATTTTTCAGTTTTTATAATAGAAAAAAGGTTTTATTTAAACTACAAAACAGCTAATCATCTTATTGTTATAAGTTTCATGACCTTATTTTTCATACACCATCTCCAATCATATGCATGCTGATTTGAGAAGCCTATAATTTCATCGTTGCCTTCAAGTCTCGTATGGATAGACAAGAGAATCATAGACAAGAAGTTCTTTAATTCTTGTCAATAGACCATAAACATTTATTTTGCTTCAAAACATTAGTGTATCATTTCATAAATGCATTAATGGACAAGGAGTACAAAAATGCAACCCACCGTGCCTAAACTTCTTGAATAGAGAATTTGTATTTGCAACTCATTTAATAGAAAAAATTTCAACACTAAATTTGGTATAAAATACTCAAAATAATTATATAGTAAACATGTTCCTAAGTTAAAAAATAAATAAATAAATAAATTTAAAAAAATTATTTATATATTTAAAAAAAATTATGTATGTCTTTTAGAATTCATTTTAAATAAAATATTACTGATATGTATTTTTTTAGAAAAATTATTATTTATTTTAACAAAAAATATAATTTATATTTTTATTAAAATATTAACATTCATGTTGTATACTCTTGGTTCTCACTACACTACTGAATTGTGCAACATATCAAAATTGCAATTAATCAAATTGCACCACATGTGCATAGATCCCATTATTTTGAACATCTTATTGGTTTATACATTTGTTTCATCCTTTAGTACTTCAATTTCATTGTTTGTACCCATTTCTATTCTTTTATACTTAGGTTTCTTTATTTATTAATTTATTTAACGATTAAGATTTTAAGTGGTTTGGATTAAATATATCCCATAATAATAATAATAATAATATTTATTATTATTTTATTTTGTATCTTGAATATATATTCAGAAATATTAACAAATTGGACTCGAGCAATTAGGTTACCAAATTTTTCTTCTTTTTAATAACCAATTATAACCTTATGAATTGGAAAATGTAGACCCCCTTTCAGAAAATCAAAGACTACTAGTTTTTTTAAAGATTTTTATAGCATGGGGAGAATGCTATTTCACCACTTGGAGGAGCTGGCAGCACCCGAGATGTGTGGGGGGACCCCTCTCCATGCATGGATCCCATGCACACGGCAAGGAGCGTGATGGTCGGCCATGAAGGTGGTTGAGAAGCCATGCTGGCTGATGGAGGAACAGTAGGGTTGGTGATGGCTTGCTAAGGAAGACAGAAACAGGGGAGATAGGAAATAAAAGGAAGGAAAAAAAGGTATAGGTGGCGGGGAGGGCTTTTCTTCAAGCGGGACATCCAGATCAGTGGGGGGAAAGGAGCTTTTTTTTGGGCAGAGGAAGAGGAGGAGTGTGTTCTTTTGGCTCGGGGGAGCAAGCTGAATGATAGTAGAGGAGAGTGAGGGGCGTTGTGACTGTTGGAGGTTTTGTCATAGGGGAGCTTAATATTCTAAAGGACCAGTGAGAAGAAGGAATACGCGGAGGAATCATTGTGAAAGAAGGAGTCTCAGGTATTATTCCTATAAACTATTAACTCTTTTCGTCTCAATGCCATTTTGTCCAGATACTCTGTTTTGAGGTTGAAGTACGCTCACGCTCTTGTTGTGCTTGACTACTAACCTATTCTTATGGGATTATTTTTTGCGAGTTTTCTTTTTTTCCTTCGTGAGTTGTTTGCCATCATGATTTGATTGCTCTTTGCGAACCTTCTTGAAATTCATTTTTGCCTACCTCTTACATGCGAGCTCATGGACTATTACATGAAATGAAGTATCGTACGGTTTCATTTGGTATCTATCATTCCGTGTTCTGTCTGCCGTTTCTTCTGTTCCTGTGCTTGGCTATATGCATCAGACTCTCCATCTCTGCTGGAAGAAGGCGACACAGGAATATGCTTTCAGACTATGGGCATGAAGGGCCACGACATGCTTATCATGGCTAGATGATTTTATGCCTATATCTGCTGAACACATGAACGAGGAAATCTGGATCGAGTTCTGGAAATAGCATGAAAACTTTCAGCGGGAGATTCTGGGTTCAGTCAACCACTAGGATGGTCGTTCGGTAATTGCGAATGGAAGCTTTGTGAAGTAGGCAACAAAGAAAAAGAATGGCTACAGAAAGAGACATGGAGACATACATTCCTTTTGGCATTTCAAAGCCTCGGGATAGTTTATGGCCGCTTGAGGACTGCTCCACTGTAGGTATTCATGTCAGTTCCAAAAGAGGATATGATATCAGAACAGAGGATATATGAGCTCCTCTCTCTTATGTTCTGGATCATAACCACCATTTCTCTGCTGAAGTATGCCTTCATGGTGTTGAGAGTTGATGACAGTGGAGAGGGTGGTCGTTTTGACTTATACTCATTGCTTTGCCAGCATGCCAAAGTGGGTCTGCATCCAAATGATAGAAGTGCTAATGAAATTATGAAAAGCATAAGTGCACTTCCTTCTAAGACCAAAGTGGAATCAAGAGCCAGAAGAGCCATTGAAAAACATAAGAGCTGTCACCATTTGATGTTGTTTTTGGCTCTATTCGGGTCTTGCATGATGTACCTGATGAATTTGAGAGATTGTTACAACCATGAAGTGGATGACGCACTCATCATCTTTGCATCGCTATACATGGCCCTCACAAAACCCATACTATCTCCTGTACCGCGCAGCCTTCACATTCATCTACCCACTTCTCTCTCTAAACATCCATGCCTTTGTTCCAATGCAAGCCCTATTCCGTCATCAATCTCTAAAACCCAAGAAATCTGTAAACCATCCTTGGTAACATACACTACCCTCTTGGCTGCCACTCACCCCCTTCATTAACCCATCTCTCACTAACTCCCACTACCAATCCTCCAATTCCGAGCTCACTAAGCCCACTCCTCATTACTTTTCCTCATCCGTTCATTACACCCACTTACAGTAGCTAACATCACCATCCATTTTTCATACCCATTTTGCACTCTCACTCATCAAGTCCACTCTCTCTTATCACTTTCCCTATGTCACGTGCATGAACCATGCATGCATGGTTACTCACCGAACCCTATGCATGGCCATTTCTATTCCTCACCATCCTACCTTCGTTACTTCATACCCATACATACCATCAATTCATCCTATGCCCATCATATCTTCCATACCCAGGTCTGCGCGGATGGGTCTTGAACTCCCTTGGTCCCTGCAAGATTATCCTTTCATGCCCCCCCATACCCATCTTTTCTAACCTTCATGCTCACCCATCTCATCTCCTTTCCATTTTCCATGCATGAATACTCCCACTTCCATACCTATATATTCCACCAATCTTTCTACCCCTCCTGCCCACTCGCTCCCCCACTACACCATTTTCCCTCACCACTTCCTCCACTTGTACTCTTTTCCCATTCTCTTTCATACCCATGCAGCCCGCACGTAAGCTCATTCTTAATCTCGGTGGTTCCATTTTTGTTTCGTGACATGCCAGCTGTTAAAGGAACAGATTTTTGGTTTCGTGACAATTGACACTCATGATTCTACTGAGGTTTGAGTTAATGGCATTAATAATTCTGATCCCGCTGATAATGAACGACTGGGAAGGATTAGAGCACAGGCTGAAGCAGATATATGAGAGTGTTAAGTCATTGCCAGATGAAGAATCTGAGGTTCCAGCTTTTCAAGTCCATGAACAGGGACGAAGTGAAGAGAATGAGGAGGAAAAAGATCCAGTTAATGTGCTAAAAGCTGTCGGTGAGGGGATCTTCAATTCTGATGGCGAAACGTGGCGGTTCCAGCGTAAGACCGCCGCACTGGAATTCACCACCCGGACTCTGCGCCAAGCCATGGCTCGTAGGGTCACCCGCGCCATTGGGAAGGACTCGCAGACGCTGGCTCCGGGGCTCCCCGAGAACAGTTTCGCTACGGCTTTCGACCGAGCCACGGAAGCCACCCTGCAGCACTTCATTCTGCCTGTCTGATCTATCAGAAAGAATTTCAAGTTTGACTGTGTTTATGAGCCGAGAGATGATCAGGTTGATGTGATTGCAGACGCTTTATTGATGGTGATTTCGGTGTTAAATGGATAGGAGGCCTGTATATTCACCTATGGTCAAACGGGAAGCAAGAAGGAAAGACTCCATTGATTGTGGCGTGCCTGTTTTCTGAATTTTCCAATGTTGCAAAAACTTTGATTGAATTGGGTGCCAATGTGAACGCTTACCGTCCTAGATGTCATGCTGGAACTCCTTTACACCTTGCAGCAAACTCCACAACATTGAGGAATTCAAAGCATATATCTCCAGATGCCCTTTTGCAGTTGACATTTGATCCATGTAGAGTCTTGACTCGGGAATGCAAAACAAGTTTGCAGAAACAGTTTCATGCAGCTGTGGCTTCAGGATCTCTAATATCTTCTGCTGGTCAATGTCATGGGGTCAGATCGAAGCCCAAGCAGGTCCCAGATGAACATGCCAATGAATTCAAGTCAACCCCTAGTATTATTAAGCTGGATTGACTCAAGGTAGCTGGTGATGTATGGTTTAGGCCTGGTATCACTCTCAAGGGAAGGTAACTATTGAAGCCACGGCTGGGGTTAAATTTGAAATACCCGATAGAGCTATCTTTGCAAGCAAGGTGATCAATGGCCCATATGCCAAAGGAAACTGTGATATGTACAGAAGATTGAACGGAAACAAGTGAGCGTGCAGCATTAGACGCATCCCTGGGCCCATTCCTACTGGGCCATGCTTGGCCGCCTCTCCTTTCTTTGTTTAGGCACCTTTAGCATGGCCACCTTATGGCCACGTGACACATTCCCACTTTTTCACCCTTATTCTGTCTTCATAAATAATTCCCTACACTCCCATTTTCCATATAATTCGCTGGATTCTAGTTTTCTTTTTATTTTTCCAAACTCCACTTTTATCAATTTATTTATTTATTTATTTTTAATTTTCATCTTTAGGTTTTTTTTAGAATCACTCACAAATCTCATTTCCAATAAATTTTTGTTGCCATATTTCCTTCTGGCAAATAATTTCCACATCTCCTTTGTTTTAAAACGTTTTAAAATAAGCAAGACTTTAATTTTGTAATTCCAATTAATGGAATTTACGAAATTAATTCATGCTAAAATAGATCGGGCTTTGGTGGGGGCCCCACATACATGAAGTTATAATTGATTGATTGATTGATTGATTTAATTGCCATGAATGATTGATTTTATTATGCACTGTGACATATCTTGTGATTGTTATTGTGCACGAACCCCCTCTCTTGATAGTGCATGATGGTTCGTTGCTCATGTACGCACTCATTCTCACTCTGGTTAGCCTATATGCGTTTTTTTACTCTCATATGTGCATAACCACTCTGAATATTCATTGATTCATTCATTCATTGTCATGATTGCTTCATCTCATTAGTAGAGACCCGAATTTAGGGACTTAGAGGGGTGCTACGGTATTTACTATACCTTCCCGATAAGTACCCTGACCCCTGAGCCCAATCCTGTTTTTCTTAAATCACCTTTTCCAAAATGAGGAGTCACACTTAAGGTTTTCTTTCTTATTTTGTTTACCCTTTTAAAAATAATAATAAAACAAAAATAAGTGGCGACTCCAAGTCATTTTTTTAATAAATAAAAATCATTTTTAAATAAAAATCGAGCTCGCCATCGAGTGGAAAACGCATGAGCCGAAATGCGGGGTCCACAGAAAATTGTAATGAAAAGATTATTATTACTCATTAAAGCTGAATGGGTCAAAGCATGGACTAACACTAGTCCGGCAACATCACCAACCTAAGATTTAAAATATTAGTAAATACAGATATATCGGTAATTAGATTTTACGGATATATGGAAAATATAATAAATATTTTGACAAAAATATCGATTGAACAGAAATAGTTCAAAATTCAATAAAATGCTTAAAAACTTAAAAAAATAATAATAAAATAAAGAATACACATTTTAAAGTTATTTTATAAGTATAATTGATAACTATGATTAAAAATAATATTTATCAAATTTTTATATAAAAAAATAGCTTAAATTCCTTTAATATATTTATATTCATTTATTTTAAAATTTTAAAAATATTTTCATTAAACCATGTTTTATTACATTTAAATAAAAAATTAAATTGATTTATATAACATATTTTATTTGAGATTTAATTTCTAAAATTCTATTACAAATCTTGTGGTGATAACTTTTTCTATTAACATTAATTTATTTATATAATTAAAATTATTAATAATTTATCTTATCAAATTAATTTTAATTTATAAAATATTAGAACTTTATTAATTTTTTTTATATTGTGCAATTTTTGAGTAAAATTATATTTTTAATTTTTTAAAACAAAAACATTTAAAATTAAATAAAATTAAAAGGATAAACATAATATATATGTATTAAGATTGAAGTGATAGTAATTTTTTTTAAATAGAATTAATGAGATAAATATGGAAAGTAGTTAAAAATAAAAGGATAATATAAAATAAAATGATAAATTAAAAATGAATAATTAAAAAATCCCATTTATGGACAATTTTTTTGACACTGCCCCATCGCCCATGCATGCATTGCCACAAGTCCCGACTTATCTCCGATATTTCGCCGATTTATTGGCGAAATTGTAGATTTTTTGTCGATTTTTCTCTCAACCGATTATCGGTGACCGATTTGGCCATAGTCGATAGCTAATTTTTCAAACACCGCATAAAACCAATGTTGGGTTCATTAGGTAATGTTAAATCACATTAAAAGATGCTCCAAATTCAAGTAATTTTTTTTGAAAATTTATAGCATCAGCATGTAGGTAAACTAAGATGTTTCCAAAATGGTAGAACGCATGGACTCCATGATTTATTCTTTCAAGAAAACATAAGGGATTGTTCCAAGTTCTACACAAATATGAGCTTCAAAAGAATCACAAACAAAGAGAAGAAAGAAAATCTAAGGTGTTTTATATAATTACTTAAAAAATAAATATAATACAAATAGAGTTTAAACAAGTTTACAATCAAAGGAAATAAAACAAATGATTAATTTATCTTTATTCCTAAAAAGAAAGATAATAATTTTAATATAAAAAATAAATAACTCTTAACAAATAAATAACTCTAACATCCTCTTACAAATTCATGATGCAACTACAAGAAATAACAAGAATTTGCCAACCAAAACTTAGAATGTGGAAGTGGGGTGTAACTTGGTAAGCAAGTTGGTAATCTATAGGGAAGACAGAACAAAAAGCAAAGTAAGAGTGTCATGATAAAGGAGATGACTAAGGTGACAAACAATCTCAATATGTTTGGTCCCTTTATAAAAAACAAAGTTGTGTGCAATCTGAACAATACTCTTGTTATCACAGTAAATAGGAGTGAGATAAGGAAGAGAAACACTCATATCAATAAGTAACTGACATAACCAAACTATCTCACAAGTGGCAGATGTCAAAACACAATATTCAACTTTTGTGGAAGATCAAAAAATGATAGTCTATTTCTTGCTCTACTAAGAAATAAGAGAATCTCCAAAAAATAAAAATAAAAACATACAAAATCTAATGGTAGACTTGCAATCTTCGAGATCATTGGCCCCAATCAATGTTAAAATGTGCATATAGCTCCAAAAATGAAGTGGATGGAAGGGAAATACTCTAAAATAGAGTGCCCCAAATATACAATAGAATAGGAAGAACAACAACCCAATAAAATGTGGTAGGAGAAGTAACAAACTAACTAACAATATAAACAACATAAGTAATGCTCGTACGTACAATGGTGAGATAGACTAAGCTGCTAACAATAGTATGATATAGTGTAGGGTCTAATAAGGGGTTATCATAAGAACAAGATTATCGAACATTAACTTGAAGGAGAGTATCAACAGTACTTTTAGTATCAATAAGGTGAGCACGATCAAGAATATCGGTTGTATACTTAGACTACTAGAGAAGATAACCTTTTGGAGAAAAAGTTACTTCTCAAAAACTATCGTAAAGAACCTAAATTCTTTATTTCAAAATTAAAAGCCAAATATGATTTATAAAGAAAGTAGAATACAACCAATGGTAGTGTATTTTATAAAGAATACATGATCATGATGATTGGGATAAAAACCAAGAGAAGTAAACACATAAGAGAACTTTGCAAATCAAGCTTGAAGTCCTTATTTGAGACGATATAAGGCTTTCTTGAGCTTGCAAACTTCTTCAGGGTTAGGAGAAAGATAAAAAGAGGGTACCATGTAGAATTCTTCTTAAAGATCATGATTCAAGAAGGTATTTTTAAAATCCATATGAGATATATGTCACTAACAAATAGCGGAAACTGCTATAAGAGTACAAATAGTAGTCATCTTTATAACAAAGGCAAAAGTCTCCTCATAATCCATACCATACTGTTAAGAGAACCCCTTATCAACTAATCAAGTTCTATACTGCTCGATTGAACCATTAGAATTATTTTTAATTTTATACCATACAGTGTAAAGCAGAACTTAGACGTAGTGCACCTGTGTTGTTGCTATAGAGCTGGTATACTTGAGTTATTTCTGTGGGGCTAGTACTGCATCTCTAACAATTGGAATAGAGTGAAATTGATTTCCCGATCAATAAATCTCCTCTTTTCACTATCTTTTCCACAATTTGAACTTCAGCTTTATCCATTAATCTCAATGTTTTGAATTATATTTATATATTATTTTAGAATGGTATGGAAAAGATGAGAAATAGGTTGAAAGTTAGCAAGTATTCAATAACTTAATCATTAATTCTTAATGAATTAAAGTACTTAATGCTAAATAAATTAAAACAATTTTAAGTAAAATTATGATTAATTTATTTGAATAAAATTCAATATTTAATTATTATTCTAGTGTTATTTTTTTTAAACCAATTTAAAAATTTTTTCCAAACAATTAAATTGATATATTTATCCTAATTGATATTGAATAAAAAGGTTGTAACAAATAAACGATGGAAAAAAGAGACATAATCTATGAAAATAAAGGATATTTGTGCTGTAGAAAAAATAAATTATTTTAACTTTTTATATATTAAGTCATTTTTAATTTTAAATTATAATATTAAATTATTTTACTAAACACCCTCTCAATCTGAAATACCAAAAAGTTAAACTTCATTTGTTCTAATTTTCTCTTCTCTCTACATATGGCTTTTAAAATGCACACTATCATGTCTCTTGGTGCTTCAGTTTAACTTCTACTCTTTGAATGAAGTACTAAATGTTGTCCATTCCTTGTTTTCCCCCTCCTCCATTGGCAAACGCATCACCATGAATTTTGTGTCTTCCTATCTTCTCATTTAAGTTTCAATAGTTGAGCAAACAATCTTCATCTTGAATTTTTATATTCATTTTAGGTCCAAGAAAACATTCAAATTCTTAGATATCATCTGTCATGGCCCCACTCTCCACTCGATATTGTCTAATTTAAGGCTACAGTAGCACACACACGTCCCACCAATCAACCCTGATTTTGCTTCTTTATTGGGCCTACGCCCTCAAAAAAAAGTCTTGATAGTATATTATGAAAGCCCTTCATATATGGCTCTTCATCATTCACTCCTCGAGCGACGTGGAACATTATAGTCCACCCCCTTGGGGCCCAATGTCTTCGCTAGCATGCTTTCGGTTGAAGATTAGGCTTTGATACAATTCTGTCATAACCCCACTCTTCACCCAATATTGTCCGATTCAAGGTTATAGTGGTACAAAGATCCCACCAATCGGCCCCAATTTTATTTCTTTATTAGACCTACATCCTTAATAAAAGGCCTTAATAGTATATTGTGAAAGTCCTTCGTATATGACTCTTCACCATTCACTCCTCAGGTGATGTGGGATACTACATCATCAACCAATCGTTGTTGTTTTAATATCTATTTACTTACAAATTTGAATTGTTAAGTAACATTTTATTCATTTAGATGATAAGATGGGATGTATTATCTAACAACTTAAACTTAAAAGAAAATGGATTTTAAATAATGTCTATATTTATTTTTATATTGTTTTTAATAATTGAGGTATTGTATCTTAAATATATGAAACAACTATTTCCTCATCTTGAATTTTTAAATTCATCTTAGGTTACCGAAAAAATTGAATTTATTAAATATCATTAGCCAATTGTTTGTGTTTTAAAATCTATTTACTTAATAAATTGAGTTGTTCGATAAAGTCTTA